>OZ023205.1:38250133-38285896 GCA_963995525.1 Escarpia spicata
CACAAACAGTTTGACCAAAATATTACACAGATAGCTGGTAGTTTAACTGTTTTAGCAGATAAGTTCGTATAATTCCCTATGCCTTAACCCGGGACAAATACACAGAACCTTGAGGCTTGATTTATACCAGTTTATACCGGTTAACAGGGAAATGTTTCACTCGGTATAGTATGTCAGTGTTTTTTAGTTGTATATCAGTGTTTGTAAGTTGTTTGTCAGTGTTTGTAAGTTGTTTGTCCGTGGTTATGTGCTGTAGGCCAGATAGCCTTTAGCCTCTATGCCTATGCCTATGGCTATGCTTTATCGGGTTTGGACCTATGTTAAAGTTGTAAATGTATAGACTAGGAGAGGCCTACACCTAATCAAATGGTCGACAATCTACGACATATAGGAATAGCCACTATTGCGCATGCGCAATTACTTATTTAATTGACGTCACATGAAGGGATTACATTACATACGCGCAAGTTCAATACAAGGTCTAACAATAGCACTACCTGTTTGTCCAACTCACCTTGTGTACAAAATTACAGTGCGTACCATGACGTCATACAGGGTGCGCGTGCTTACAACAAACAAACATGTCCAGACACGTCTCGAGTACGGGTTTTATAAGAGACACCAAAGGTCTATTTCCAAAATGGTCGCTCTGTTCGAAAAAACTAGGCTATAGGCTCTGATATAACATAGTCCTATATGTAATCTACATTTCGTATACATTACTTCAGATAAAATGGTCTCCGTTGAATTTATAACCCTTTTATTATACATTACGCCTTATTACAACACCACATTTTCGACATGTCAGTCAAACAAATAAAGGCTCGGTCCCTTGGCGAAGGCTCGGCCTCCGGGTCAAGCAATCTCCTGTGTGACATATTCAAATGATATTCGGTATATGTTATTTTTTTCAAAAAGTGGTCGCATACCTTTACGTTAAAAAATCCCTATCTTTAACATGGGATAAAATCGGCCTATGCTTTAACATGGGATAAAACCCAAAAAGTGGTCGGATACCTTAACGATAAAATTCCCTATGCTTTAACATGGGTAAAAATTCCCTATGCTTTAAAATGGGATAAAAATGGTCTATGCGTTAACGTGGGATAAAAACCCAAAAAGTGGTCGGATACCTTTGCGACAATAGCTGCTATCCTATAACAGGGGGTGAAAATGGCCTATCCTTTAACATGGGGTCGGAACTACTTTTCCAAGCACATTTGCATAACTAACCACGGCCACAATGCCCAGCTCGCTCGTGATTGGTCAATTGCACTTCCCCCGAGACCGCGCCAAAGTCCTCATTTGCATAAATCATAAGCGGTAGAAAATGCGCAGTAGGGAGCAAACGCCTATCTCTTAACATGGGATTTGCTCCGGACTGCGCACACATAAATCATACTCAACCTCTATTACTACTAACGAGTGTTATCAAATGTAGTACTCTGTCACCAAACCTTTTATCAAAATTATAAATACAAGCAATAAACAAGTATGCCATAGGCGGATCCAGGCGGGCCTGGGGGCACGTGCCCCCCTAGACCTTAGGAATTTGGCGTGTCTGCAGACCTTTTATAATGGGCCCACGCGTGTCCCCCCAGATCGTTTGAAATGTGCGCCACTTTAGGTGATAATAATAAGCTGAAGTTATGGCGTCTTCCGATATAACCACTCCAGCCGAGCAGCTGAAGTTATGGCGGCGCGATAGTGACAAAATGTTGACTACACCATTTGGTTCGGTCGCCAGTGGAGGTTTTTGTGCCCCCCAGACTCGATTTCTGGATCCGCCCCTGTATGTGATAGTTTTGTTTGTCTGCATGAGGATTTTGTAGTTAGAAATGCATGTGAATTAAAGTAAAGATAATGTAAACTAAAAACATTTTATTTAGCCTATTTGATTATATTGACTACAAAATAATGAAAAGCACAATACAACTACAGGTACAATCACTGCACCTGATATGTATAATGTAATAATTGTTAATATCACATACACATTACATGCATATAAAATGCAAAGCAACAATAGAAACAAAAATTTGGAAGAGGTTGAAAAAATGTCAGTTACATTTAAAAAAAACAGTTACTTTTATCAAGATTCTGTGTTTCAAAAAAAAACACTGGTACATGTGATGTCAAATGCTAGTTGTAGTTTATACATGCCTTGTATGTTTACAACTCACAAAATTAGTGACTAAACAATTATGTGTATTTAAAAAAAAATTAATATCACATAAAATGTAAATCAATGAGAAAAAAATACTTAGGAAGATGTTTGGTTGAACAAATGTAATATGTACATATCAAATAAAAATAACTATATTATTAATCATAATTGTTCATAATGATGTAAATTTCGAAAATTGTGTAGTTTATGCAATGTTTGGTGTGTTTACAACTAGCAGATAACAGTGTCAGGGTCATCGCCATATGACTGAGAATTACATGTGCAGTCACTACCTGCTACGTTGCTCAGGTTTACTCAGCTGTATGAAGAGTACCGCCTACAGACAGCTGTGGATATTTTGTATGAATTGTCTTCGCATATTAATTTCAGTGTGGCTGAATGCTTCCCACATAAGTAAAGATGGTGTTCAATTTAGCAGGTCTGCCAGGGAGTAAAGTGTAAAGCGCTTTGAGCAATCCTGAGGACTGGATACTACACCATATCAGAACTAACTTTGCTCAAGTGTTGTTTATAACATAATTAGTACACTGTGTACAGGTGTATAATCATCATGTGAAGTGAAAATGCAATGTAAATTATTTGTGAAAATATAAACCAGTGATAAAAAAGAATAATTTAGAAAAATTTAAAGTGGCATGAAAAGTATATGTAATATATTAGTCCTCATGATACATAGAGAATTTAAACAAGTAAAATGCTGATGTTAGTGTATCAACAGATTGTGGTTGAAAAATGTGAAAAGGCTTTCAATACCATTACTTCATCGGAAACTTGTGTTGTACATAACAAGTACCTGGTGTACATTGCAAGAACTCAGCTGGCTGCCACTGACTATCAGCAACACAAAGACAATAAAACCCTACCACCGTAACAATGCTGGATAATTGATGTATTTGTTCATGGATACTGCTGAAAGTTAAAGTTGAATTAAATACAAATACTGTGTATTACTGATTTTTGATATATGTGTCGTCACTTTTAAAGATATCATACATGTCAGAGCCATGCTAATTGTCACTTTGTCTTCGGTATAGGTAGATGCGGATGTACAGCAAAATGTCAGGAAGCTGGTAGGTAGTACCATCGAACAGCGAACACATACAGTGATGTCATCGATATCCAAATTGATGTAGTTCACCGAAGAATGCTCGACACTGAACCTATCTCACAGCGTCGATACTTGTTGCCCGAAGACTCATGCCAAATCTGTCAGACCCTGGCACCCACGGTTCCATCACCAACTGCAGAACTAGTCAGGCATCGCCATATTCGAATGTTGAGCAAACTGCATTCTACATTGGTTTCTAGTCAGTCAAGCTAACTGACTGACTTGGAGCCAGTGTACACCCCATCGGTGTTGGGGAATCTGTCATGGATGCAACTCATCAGCTGCATCTATACATGTTGATATCTTAGGAACAGTCGCTGTTTACCAGGATTGTTCCGGGGGAGGGAGGGGGTGGGTGGGTTGAAACAGCATGCAGACGTTAGTAGAATATGCTCTAACGGTGATAAATTTTAACTATTTTTCTTTGCAAGGTGTTCATTGTCATTACATGAATTTAAAATTGTTCAATTTCATTACAATGATGCCTGATGTTAGGCAATATCATAGACTGATATGAATGCAGTAAAGCATCAGTAAAGCGCATTTCTATTTTTTGTTTTGTTTTCAGTATACAAATTCATTTCAGTGTCTGCCATGTGTAACTACTACACACATTCATGTTTGACATTTTAAAGTTCTGCCTGAGGTTCAGGGCCTCACCCAGAGACCCGTCCACCCCTCATTTGGACGGGTAAAATTCGAAAATCGCGATTTTGGACGGGTGACATTGATTGTGGACGGGTCCGCCAGGCTGGCGCTTCCGTATTCGTCCATGCCGTATTTTTTTGCGCTGGACAACCCCGTCCATGCCATTTTTACGACGTCATTGAAACTGCCACGAAGCCAGTTACAAAATCTACTGAGATTGGTTTTGAAAATCGACCATCCGGATCGCCTGGCCAGCTGCCCGACACACATCAGAAACCAATTAAGGCCTCGACTTGCTAGGGTAATTGTCACCTAACCGCTAGCGGTGGTTGTTTGAAAAGCAGGCAACACTTGCGTAGCCCAAATAATCAGGGCGGGGAGTTCCAATAAGCACTCGTCGATTACGACGAGGCGCGATTGGACAGTTTAGTGAACTGATTGGGTGATGCTACGCAGTTGAGTGTATTGCTATAATGATTAGTGCATGGGAAGAACCCGCTCTTTCCGTTCCCAAATAATTTCCTACACGTAATTGTAATCGCATCAAAGGCACCGGCGACCACTAACAGACAACAGTGACTATCACAGTAACTAACTAGCATTACCACAGCGGCCGCTGCGGCTGTTGGATCTGGCCAGATCTGGTGCAAAACTATGACAAACCACCGGTCACGCAGTCCTTACATCGTTCAGTCCGCGTTAAATGATACATATTTAATACCATTGGAACGACAAGAGAACATTATTTACAATGGTATAAAGTTTTTAGAAGTATTCCTTTATTTGACGAACTTGTCGTCCGTGATTTATCGAAAATGCGCGCTAAGAATTTCACGCGGACGGCGCGTCGCGAAGGTACGGTTTTCGCAAAAACACAGGTCGCAATCGAAAACCCACACTTGTAATCATATTGGGATCGTATGGATTTTAATCAACCAACGAGGAGATGTGTTGGTGTTCACTGTTGCAGGACTGCCTACCATTACGGATTCTCAGTATTCATTACGGAAATTCACCTCAGATCACGGCATTACGGAAACTGCCGCCGTATTACGGGAATACAAATATCCGACTACAGAAAATGATACACATTAAATAATTGCTAAATCTATAAATACTGCTGCTCGAGATACCCTGAAGAAACTGTCTCATTCACTTGTTACAATTGATCAACACATTTAATCCACTACAAGTTCTACAAAGTCAGTACGGTGACGTCAACCATTGCTGTGCCTGTGTACAATGTCACAACTTTGGCTCCCGCCAGCCTGCTGACTGCCGTGGCATGTGGCACGTGAGCATATTATTATCAGTGTCATTAATGGCGTCTAGATATTAATAAAATGTACAGGTGTAGAATTATATAGTGAAAAAAATAAATGAAGATGACGTTAGGTAGAACCATTAAATTACATTAAATAGTTATGGTTTTCTTAAAGTTATGGATATAATTATAAACTGTCTTAGAATAATATAAAATGAGTATTGTAATTGTTGTAATTACAATATAAAACTAACCATTTTTTATTCAAAGGTTTTATTTGAGTACAACAATTTAACTTTGTCATTGACTGTTAGTGATAATTATAATGTTCCTGCTGTGTGTTGTAAACTTAGAAGCTCGTTGGATGATTATTGGCTATTCACTGGCGCCGTCTTTCCCACTGTGATGCTCTACAGACGTAAACACTTGGACATGTCTGGCCATGCAGGCACTTTGACAGCTGTAATTAACACAATGTAACTTATTGGATGTCTCTAAACTATCATCCCTTTGAAGTGCTAACGGACGACCTAAACTGCCGACAGGAGTTACAGTGTATCACACAATAATTATGTTTAAACAAAGGATATCTACTTTTCATGATTAAATGAGCAACTTCCTGGACTCTCAGGCACCGACAACAGGCTGGACTTGTCACTGTATCTACTTCAGAGAAAGATTTGATTGGCAACCTTGTGGACCACTGAGCGGGATGGGTGCGACGGGGGGGGGGGGGGGGGGTCATTATGGAAATTGTTTTTGTCAGGTAGGCAGCCCTGACTGTTGATGTTACACGAAATCGATGCCGTCAGAGAAACAAAAGTTACGATCAGTTGAAGTGTAAACATGTCGGTTTCCTATGTTATCGCCCGATATACAACTTCGTGCATCACCGATGCCATTTGTAAGTTTTCTACTATTCAAATTATATATGTTGTGTGATAATTAAACATGATTTACAAGTGCGAAAACTTGATTTTGTTCGACGATGTCGCATCATTTTTTAACAGGATTGCGATAATCAGCCTTCAGTGGAGCATGCAGGTTGAACGTATGGCGACTGTGCTAGATTTAGTTACGTCTGCGCTATTTTTAGGGCATTGCCATGGCGAGTCCCGTTCGTCGCGCGTTGTTTGTTCGCGTGTTGAGTGGTCCAAGGCATGGAGCTACGCTTGCTAATTAAATTAATTAATGTCTTGACTGATTTATAGTTTAACAATTGAAACATTCACAGCAACACGAATAATGTTTTAATTAATAAATGCAACTGATTATGGCCATTGCATGGCGTATTATTAAAACAAATATTTGTCAATCTAATATTTTGTTTTAGAAATTTAAAAAAATCGAACTGTAGTATTTCTAATATTATTATATGATACTTGTACAACAAAAAATCGAAAGCTTTAAAATTCCAAATATTAGCTTCCATAGTCTATCATAACTTGTATATTACAATTTGTATACACACATTTTAATTGTATATAAAAATTGGCATTCCACATTAAATATGTTTGCTAATTTGTTATAGTTTTGTTAGTAATTTTGAAAATTGTGGCAATTAAATGTGTTCTAATGAAACAACTTATTTGTGCTATATTGTAAATGGCATTAAAATGTGAATCACATGCTTTGAACAAAAAAATTGACATACAAATTAGGAATTCTCATTCAATACGTTCGATCGCGCGTCCGATCGCATGCCCGACCTTGCTTTGTAGCATGTCGGAAAAAAATTGGACTGGCAAAAATTTGATCCTGGGTGAGGCCCTGCTGATGTTGAATGGTCAAGGTGAATGTTGGAAATGACAGATTTGTGTTATTGTAATGCTAACAGTATATTTTCATTGTCATGTATTCAAAGGTTAATAATATGTATGATTACATTCTTCATAAATGAATAATATATTTTGTAAGCTTATTTCTGAGTCATCGTCTATGTCCAAGATGTTATTATTAAAATCTGTATGAAAACAAATGTATATTTAAATGTGCACATTAAAATATGTTGATAACTTATACACGGTTGATTGCTATAAATTTGAAATTACCTGGATTGATCAAATGTGGGCCTCCCGCAGACTATGTATTCTCCCTGTGTCTGCCTGACCCAGGTGACTGCCTTAACCCCTCTTCTGCCTCCTCTCATTCCCATTTTTGCATTGCAGTGTGACCTCTAGCGACATCATAATTCAAGTTACGTATTATGCATTCATATATTGCTGTGGTGATAATATATACACATACTGGTAAATACACAAGAATAGCTGGTACATGGTAGTTGAAAGGTATCACAGGATACCAATTATATAGACCATAGCCAGGCTTCAATGACCACAAAGGAAACAAGTGCGAAAATTTTTTGTGTAATACTTATATATGGCGTACTTTAGCTGTATTTATATTTTATGTATTTCCACGTTTACATTTTTATTTTGAATAAAATCATCATCACCATCATTGTTGTCATATAAAAATATTAATTATTTTCCATAAAATACAATGCAAATCAACAACATTCTGCAGTAATAGTATCAAAATGCGAGTTACAAAACACTGTTTTAATAATTATGATCATCGATATAATACTCACGTGTTTGACGTTCTGTTGCACGAAATTATGGATGCTCCCTGAGTCTGAGACTGAGTAAGTTACTTGCACGATCAACAGGGGCCTGCTATCAAACTAATGTTACTTGTCATTTCGCACCCTCACGTCATCTACTCTCTATAATGTATTGTCGCAATAACATAACAATAACAATAGCTTATTAACAAGATCCTGCGAAACCAGGTACAATACATGTCAAATATATTCGTTGACGTTGTCAGTCTCTGACGGAATCGCTGGCTGTGTCATGACATATGCCATGGTGACTGGCTTAGCCTAGGCTTAGTTAGAGTCAGCCTCGAGTCGAGTGTAGACGTTCGCGTGTTGCAATTCTCGTTGAATTAATACACGGCTACGCGTTCTTGTTGCTAACTGCGATAGTGTAATATGTACCTTCGTACAACCACTTTGGAATCTTCGTCTTATTTTTTCGAATGCGTGGGATGCCGATCTCGCGTAAAGCATGTAACCGAAATGGTGCAGGAAGTCGACAGCGCAATTGGCTTTCGCCAGCTATACCCGGTGTAACGACAAATCATCTTTTTTACGATTAAAACACAAGTACGCATTTTGTTATTAACTGTGCACACTAGTTAAACTATTCACACATTAAACATCTGGACCTAACAGAACGGGATTGGCGAGGGGCAAACGAATTGGTTGAGGACCTTTAACTTAGACATGTAGAACTTTGACTTTTCTTTGTTCAGTGTGAGATCTCTCTCGCTTAGACGCTTAAGCACCGCTTCGTGTCTTCGTCGGTGTTCGGCTTGGTCACTCCCATGGATAATCAGATCATCAGAGATATTGTTGACACATTCACACCCTTGCAACGCAACCTGTATGACATGTTGGTACATCTCTGGTGCTGAAGATATCCCAAACATTAATTGTTTGTATCGTCATAGTCCCATGTGACATGTGAACGTCGTGATTTCACGAGATTTCTCGTTTAGCTTTATCAGGTGGTATCCCATTTTCAAGTCGATCTTGCTTAATACCGTGCTATTGTTCATGTCCTCGAGGATTTCGTTCACTGTTGGAGTTGGATGTCGCTCTCGTTCTACTGCCGAATTTGCCTGTCTCATATCGACACATAGTCTGACCTCTCCTGACGATTTTGGAACAACAACTGTGGGAGACACCCAACGGATTGGTCCAATCGTTCATTCGATTATGTCCATTTCCTCCAGCTCTCGGAGTTTGTTCCTCAACGCAAACGGGATTCTACGCGTTGACTGTACAATCGGTTGTACATTCTCGTTTATGTACAGATTCAACTGAGTCTTTCAGTTTCCTGACTCCATCAATCAGCTTTGGATATTTACGGAATATTTTCTAATATTCTTCAGTAGAGTTCTGTTGGCCCGTTTTACTTCTCCGTTAACATGCGGCCATAGCGGAGTTACGGAACGGTGCTTGATTCCACTAGTCTGAAGAAATTCTTCAATCTCTGCTGACACTAGGTTTGGCCCAATGTTAATCGTCGCGGACATAGGTAATCCGTGTGTCGCGAAAATCGTTGTAAGACTCCAAATAAGCTTGTCTGTCGTAATGGACTTCAATATCGCGACTTCCGTGTATCTGTTGTAGTAATCAGTCACAACAAATAGGTGTTCTCCGTTTGGGAACGGTCCCATCAAATCAAATGCCACATCTTGCCATGGACCATATAGTAGTCTTGTACGGTGCATAGGTTTTGGATTCGACTGAGGTGTCACAACTTGACATGCATGACATGATCTTATGGCTCGTTCCACGGCCACGTCAATTCTTGGCCATCATACTTTTTCGCGTAGTCTACTCTTGGTTTTGACTACTCCCCGATGTCACTCGTGCGCCAACTCTAGGACATGTTTCCTCAATGATTATTCGTGTTTGACGTAGGACCATTTTCGCTACGACAGAAAGTTTATTTTACACCCACTTGTATTCCTGAGGTTATATTCATGGGTCACCACTTCTCAGGAATTGCCGTAATGATTTCAGTTCTGGATCAACCGCCGATTCAATTTCTTGCCCTTTCATGGCTTTTGGTCCCGCTTTCGTTGCAACAAAGTAGACGTACTCAACTGCAACTTTTGATCCTTGTAACACATAATGTATAACATGTTGGTACGTCTCTGGTGCTGAAGATATCCCAAATATTAATAGTTTGTATCGTCATAGTCCCACGTGACTTGTGGACATCATGATCTCACGAATTGGTGGTATCCCATTTTCATATCGATGTTGCTGAATACCGTGCTATTGTTCATGTCCTCGAGGATTTTGTCCACTGTTGGAATTGGATGTCGCTCTCGTTCTACTGCCGAATTTGTCTGTCTCATAATGACACATAGTCTGATCTCTCCCGACGATTTTAGAACAACTACTATGGGAGTCGTTCGTTTGATAATGTCCATTTCTTCCACCTCTTGGAGTTTGCTTTCCACTTTCGTCCTCGACGTAAACGGAATTCTACGCGTTGGCTATAAAATCGATTGCACATTCTCGTTGATATGCATATTCAACTGATAGTCTTTAAATTCCCGACTCCGTTAAACATATTTGGATATTTACGGAATATTTCCTCCGAACGTTTCCGGGTGACCATCTACTTGATTCACTGTCTGGATTTTCACTAGGTCTAGTTCAGTTGCTGTCTGGTAGCTCAGAATGTTACCTGAATCGCCACGCACAACTAACACTGGTACAGCTGTGTATTTGTGTCCCACTTCAATTTCGGCGATACATTTCCCTCTTACATCTAATGCTTGCTTGCTTGCTTCCATATGCAAGCACATGTGTCTTCTTTCTGGGGAGCTTTGGACAACCAAGTTCTTGGTACGTGTCTTCGTCTATGATATTTACACTCGCATCTGTATCGATCATGCGATGAACTTCTTTCTCATCCATCTTTTCAACAGTTTCCGGTTGTTTTATGTATTCCTTCTGTCTATTCACGCTGAATATGTACTCGTCGTCACTCTCGGTGTTTTGTGCAACTTTGTTTACCGCTTTATTCTTGTCCCTGTGTCTTCCACACTTTTGTTTCGTTTTGCACGTCACAGCAAAATGTTCTTTCATATTGCATTTTCAACATATTTCATTCAATGCCGGACACTGAGGATCTGTGACAAATGATCAGATTTTTCACATATGTAACACGACGCAGAATGTTGACATCCACATTTCGACCTGCTTTGATATTTCGATCTGGTCCCTTTCTTCGTACCGTTGCCGTTGCTGCTGCCGCTATGGCAACCACCACTGCATGACACTTTGTTTACTTCTTGCGGCGTCTGCACATTTCCCTTCTGCTGCTACCTCTGCTCTAGCAATATCTTTAGCCTTTTGTAATGACTGGTCTCTCTCTCATAATAGTTTGTGACGCAAACGATGCGATTTGCACGATTCTACAAGATGATATCGTATCATGCAGTCTACCTCGGATCCGAATTCACATGTTTTAGCCTTGTTACGAACTGGTCTGTCGTTTCATTGTGTAACTGTCTGGCTTGACGGAACACGTTTCTTTCGAAAGGAATGTTGTCTTTTGGCGTGAAATAATTTGTTAATGTTGTTACTGCGGGTTCATAATCATCGTCACCACCAACCTCTTCCATCGTGAAGAAAATCTCTTGGACTTCTGGTCCTGCATGATGTAACAGCATCGCCCGCTTTTGTTTCCTATCTGTTACCCCTTTCGCTGTCACGTACAGTTCAAAACTGCGACGCCACTGCCTCCATTTTATTCCAAGTTGGGTCGGATCGCTTTTTGTATCAGACATCGGAATACTTGCGATGTCCAACACCACTGCCATTCTTGTTATAGATTATCCTTCAACTGAATGTTCATTTGCAATTTTACTCGTCGCTAATGTAGTGTATTCAATTATGTCGTACCTAAACATCGTTTAATACAGAGACTCACACAAACACGTGCTTTCCAATTTTAACTCTGTATTTCTACTCCTCGCTTCCGCCCAAGGATCATGCCTTAATTACATGACGAGTGAAGCGGTCATTAACAGTAGACACCACAGTTGGCAAATCTGGTTTTCTTGTTAAAGGGTATCATTTAAGAGAAAAAAGGGAACAATCATTCAGCACATAAGAAAAGTGTTGGTGAACGGGGGAATTGAATATTGGTGTAGGTCTAACTTTATTTTTTGAAATAATTATCCCTAAAGCTAAATATTAGAGAGCAGTCTTCAGTTATGCGAACTGTCGAATAACAGTCAGCTCGCAGATCTACTTAATTTTTCATTACTACATTTTAAAAGAAAACCAAATGGCACCTCAGTACATGCACGCACCGATATAAAACTTTTAAATGAGAGGATTCGCATTGGTTACAATTATTATGTTGCTGGGAAGAACATTCTGTTTCGACATTATTTCCCAATATCCAAACAGCATTTTACAAGAAAAACGCCATAATATGTCACAAACAAAATATTTTATGTTTAAATACACCAAGTACAAACAAAAACAAAATGAATCACTCTAGTTTTACAACTCGTCAGTTGATGAATGAATAGCTGCGTGAATCGCACTGAAACAAACACGGTTAATAGTTACTTACTTCGTTTTCTTCGTGCTCTCTGGCAAGGCTAGCCCCAGCGTAGTTGTATTTGTTGAGTTCTTCCTCCACAATTTCCTCAGTCTTTGGTCGTCCTTGGTTCCCATTACAATGAGGCGTCCATCGTAGTAAAACACGGTTAATGTTTCTTACTTTATAGTGAAATAACCCTCAGCGTTGCTTTGTGTTACCTACATCACGGAATATTTTTTATTCGCAACAAATACACCACTTCGTACTTCGAAATTGTTCGCTTTATTCAAGATTTCTAGTGTTATTTTAACACAAAATATTCTCTTTAAAGCAATTTCAAAAATGGTTGCATCTATGGTAGCATGTTTTATAACGTGAGCATTTGGTATATCATTAAACATAAATTTATAGTATTTTGCCCACTTTTCATCAATTTACGGTGTATGACGAAAAAGTGACCACTTCAAAAAATCAACCAATAAATCAGTTTTAGAGTGTCGATATCGCCTGGAGGTAAAATCCGCCAACGAGAAAGACGCTGGAACAAACAATATCGTAATGGCACAGCTGTTAAGGGGTTTTCCAGCAAATCCGCGTGGATAGAACTGAACAACTACAATAAGAACGACTTTAAACAAAACCAGTAAGTATCTGTTGTGCTTGGAGATTATATGAGATGACGTGGAGAAAATACATTTGCTTTGAAAGCACTGTTCTCCGAAAGTAGGGGTGAAAGCACTGCTCTCCGAAGGTAGGGATAAAAATGTAACCCTTTCATTACCCGAATGTATGAATGTTATATATTTTAAATAATTCAGTAGAACTAAAACAATTTTCGACAAATGTTCAATATATACGCTAATGCGCCATCAGAAGCGCGTTGTGTCACGTACTTTTCTGTCTAAACATGGCATCGTTGGACGGGATGGGTCAAATAATGTGTAGTTCTTAGATAAAAGGGTAAATTTGTTTGTGAAATACAGTTACGGTATGTAGTTGACGTGTGTATGCAGTGACCCTCCGAGTAATGATCGTTTCTTCTTCTCTTCATAGGATCGATACGTTCACGTTTGAGGCCAGGTGTTTCAGGGGCCCCCCGTGTCAGAAGTTGCAACGTTATTGTCTTTACCACGACAACTGGAAATGCAAATATGTAAAACTGAAAATTATCAAAGTTGGATCAAAGGCTAAGGACATGGTCCGCAGGACACTGACGTTGGTATTTGACAGATGGATCTCGTGCAAGTCTAAAGCTGTGTGCTAAAAAATGGTCCGTATTGCCGAGTTTGAGTGGTGTGTGAGAGGAAATGGGAGGTTATTCCTAACAAAACTGGACATAGAGATATCTCAAACAGGGTGAGATATGTGAGGTTGATAACCTCAACATACACCCCCTACTATTACTTCCAGCCTTTTCGTTTGTAGTTATTCCTCATGTTATTATTGTTACTGTTGTTATTCAAGTGCTTTGCGAGACGCAACTGGTTGTTCCACTTACATTTAACATACATATGTATATATATATATATATTAAATGTACTATATACTATATAAATACTATAATATATATATATATATATTGTGTTGTATTATATATATATATATTACATATATATTCAGGCAAAATATTTTTCACAATTATAAATACTTCGACCACGAATGCCGTGTTCACCAGGATAGTTCATTTTTATGCAAATGAGTTCTTTTGAACATATCCAATGCCTGAATGTTTACCTTGTAGAGGCTTTCGTCGATGTAACGGGAATTTCGAACTATGTGTGTTACGTTGACGAAAGCCACAAAAAAATTCCCGCATTGTTTAAAATATATATTTATTAATTACTTTATAAAACCACACATTAACACTTCTACTGCTACTGCGACTGCTTAGGCAAGCTAAGATGCCAAAATTGCATCTTGAAATGTATATAAATGCCTCTAAACGTAAATACATTTACACCAGACCACAGACCATATTAAAATTATTTACTTGTCTTCATACGTTGCAGTTGTTTCCATGACGATGCCACGGATCAGCCACGATCCACCCGACAACGCCCCCTACCGGACGCCACACTCAGTCAACCATAACTACTACGGTCCAGTGGACAACTGTCACCACGGCTCACTCTCCTGCAACAGCTGGACCCGTCATCACCGTGACGCTGGATCACGGATAGTGGACATGATGCCGGAAAGGAATGCAGACATTCGTTCCTCTGGTGAAAATAAAGGGGATAGTCGCAACACGAGACGGAGAGGAGATCGTCGTTCGACTGGGAATGCACGAGATGAAACAAGTCGACTGTGGCGATTTCAAGTCGGAGAACATTTTGGACCATACGAATACATGTGAGTAAGAGCGGTAACCGTTGTTTTGTTCTGTATGCTCAGAGGGATTACTCAGTTGTATGATAGCAACTTTCTAAGACCCGGATACCAGGAGGCATGGAATGTGCTCTAAATCCCCCCAATTTGAACAAATGTCAAAACGATGACACCAGATGCCAATTTACATTCATACGCTAAAAGATAGCGTCTCAGTGTGTTGGTGATTTACGGATGTTTGAACACACGCATGGCAATCGAGATGTGCTTTATTAGATCAACGGTACACTACTTGTTCTGTCTCATTATCTTCGTATATGACGTGTGACCCGAGTATTGTAAACCCTTACATTTGTTATATAAATATTTTCCTGCGGTGTATCCACTTACTTGTTTTAGTTATTTGTAAACAACGCTTAATCTATTGTTAGATAACAATTAATACGTCTGTGTACAACTTAAAGTAAAAAAGTAAAGGTAAGTTCTTATATAGCGCAGTATCCAGTCCTCAGGACTGCTCAAAGCGCTTTACACTTTACTCCCTGGCAGACCTGTTCAATCGAACACCATCTTGACTTCTCTGGGAAGCATCCAGTAACGCTGCAATTAATGCGCGAAGACTATTCGTACACAAATATCCACCACTGTCTATAGCCAGGTACTCATTCATACAGCTGAGTGAACTGGAGCAACGTATAGTAAACGAACTTGCCCAAGGTTCGACACCGCCGCACAGAATTCGAACCCGGGTTCTCTTGGTTGAAAGTCCGAAGCTCTAGCCACTGCACTACGGCGCTTAATGTGATTTAGTTCCAGTATATAAACAGGCGAAGAAGAGATGCAGTCACATCCTGGACGTCTACACGAACTGCTGGAAGACGGAAGAAGGCCTCGAGACGCCGGGAACAGGTGAGAGAATTAACGGTTTCACTCAACGACGTCTCAGTTGTTATGAAATGCACGCCATGCGTGAATTGTTATTAACGAATTAAAATTTACATTCGTATTAAAGAAGCATGTGAAAGTAATAATATTATAGAGCCAGATAATGCATAACATTCACATCATGTAAAATTGTTAAGTTTTTGGCATATCGGGGAATACGATATATCAATATTTATATAACAATACAGCTATATAGATATTATGTCACAATCGTGAATATAAGGGGTCATTGCATTGTTGTATTGCATCCTATTCAGAATATTAGTAATTATATTTATCCGTTCCGCCGTTTTACCGTAAGATATGAAACTGTTCAACACGACAACATGTTTTTTTGTGCGGAAGCCTTACTCGCGGGATGGTACGACGCATGCGTTGGACTAATTCCGAGTCCAGAACGTCTCAACAGTTTCAACTTCACCGTGCCATTCTCGCCAAACGCGCGCGTTGCGCTTCACTATCGGAGCGCGCGGATCGAAGGCAACCCTAAAAACCTAACAGGACGAAAACTTGGTAAGAAACAAGATTTAACAAGATTGCCATCCAGAGAATTAACTCTAGGTGGCAGGTGGACAAGGAAGCCCTTTGGCATATCGAGAGTCCGACCCTTTTATCTATGTGTATCCCGCCCTTCTGAGGTATGTGTCGATTTTATTTTTAAACATATTCACGCTACTAGCACCCACACAATCAGCAGATAATCTGTTCCATTCGTTTACAGTCCTTTGTGAAAATTAGAACTTTCTTATATATAATCTACACTGCTCCTTTGCTAATGTAACTTCAAGTCCTCTAGTCCTTCTATCTTTCTTTACTGAGAAAAAAATATTTCTATCAATATTTTCATAACCATTCATTATTTTAAACACTTCTATCTGATCTCCTCTCAATCTCCTGGCCTCTAGTGTTGTTAAGCCGCATTTCTTTAGGCGTATTTCGTAACTAAGATCCCTCAGTTTTTGTATCATTTTAGTTGCTCTCCTCTGCACTCTTTCTAGTATATATATGTCCTTCCTGCGATATGGCCTCCACGCTTGTTTAATACAATATTCTAAATGAGGCCTAACTATTGTTTTGTACAGCTTTATTATTAGCTCTTTTTCCTTATTCGTTATGTTTCGCCTAATTAATCCAAGGATTTGATTTCCATTTGAAGCTCCACTGCTCTGAAACCTTCATATCAGCACTAATGGTTAACCCTAAGTCCTTTTCTTTTACAGTAGTACCTAGTAGAATACCCCCCATTGTATATTCTACCCTTTCGTTCCCATATCCTGCGTGGAGGCATTTACATTTCTAAAAAATTAACAGCATTTGCCAGTTTTCAGACCATTTGATCAACTTGTCAAGATCATCTTGTAAATGTTGTCTCCATCACTTTTAATCCTTCTAAACACTTTTGTATCATCCGCAAAATTCAACACCTTGCTTGTAATTTCATCATCCAAATCATTGATATATATTATAATATAGGTCCTAGTACTGAACCCCGTGATACCCCACTCAATACCGATTTCGTGATTGAAGCCTCCCCATCAACTACTACACGTTGTCTTCTGTCAATCAGCCATTTTTCTATCCAGTTTATTATACCATTTCCTATACCATGGGCCTTTAGTTTAAGCTGTAATCTTTGATGTGGTACTTTGTCGAAAGCTTTTTGAAAATCTAAGCAGTCGATATCTACTGGTGATCCCTCATCTACCCATTTAGTGATGTCTTCCAAAAAACATAACATATTTATTAAGCATGACCTCGCTTTAAAACACCCATGTTGAGATGGGTTTAGCAAGTTATGTTTAACAAGAAAATATAGTTCTCTGACTTGTTTCTCGAACCTTATTTAAATAACGGTATAATGTTTGCCTCTTTCCATTCTAAAAGAACCACTCCATCTTCTAATGACAAATTGAAAACTGTTGCAAGCCGGACGCTAATTTGTTCTACAATTTCTAATAGTAGTTTGGGCGGAATCCCATCCACTCCAGGTGATTTATTATCCTTCATAGCCCTTATTTTCTTAGCTACCATTTCCTGGGTTACAATTAATTGTCCTAAATAGTCTGAATCTGCCCCCTTGAACCTAGCCTCTGGAACTGGCAGTGAACTAATGTCTTCTCTGATAAACACTGAATTAAAGTACTCATTCAGGTCTTCTGCCATTAAGAATCCCTCTGATATTGTATTTTCAGCACTATCTTCTAGAGGACCGACCTTATCTTGAACTTTCTGTTTGCTTCGAACATACGCATAAAAACTCTTGCTGTCATGTTGTATATTACTAGCTAATTGTTGTTCATAGCTTCTCTTTGAATTTATAATTTCAGCTGTAGCTTGGTTAAGTGCTTCTTTATAACTGTTGTAGTCTTCATCACTTCCAGTACATCTATGTGACTACCACATCATTTGTTTATACTTAATTTTTCTAATGGCTTCGTTCGAAAAGTGTTTCTTTTTGGACCGTTTCCCTTGTTTTTTGAAGAGTACAAATTTCACTCTTTAATATATTCCAGCATTCTATTGCTGTCTTAATTTTCAGTGTGTTATTCCAGTCTATCTTTGCTAAATATTTCCTCATGTCCTTATACCTTCCTCTGTGGAAATTTCTCCTGTACTGCTTTTACTATTCCTTTCTTATTTTACTTTGATGGTAAAACGTATCTGGTTGTGATCACTACTCCCCAGTGGCTCACATATCTAGACATTGTCAACTAATTCATTGTGTGAGGACACAACTATGTCTAATACATTCTCACCCCTGGTTGGTTCTAGCACATGTTGAGAAAGGAACGTATCTTGATCTAAAACTAAAAACTTGTGGTCCTCACTCCCCATACTCTGTAGAGATTTCCATTGTATATGCCCGTGGTTAAAATCTCCCATAATAATACAGTCCCGTTTGCTTACTTCCCTTATAGGGTTTTTTATTTTTTTATTCTCTTCTATGCTTATGTTTGGACTTCGATAAACTAACCCAACTGTTAACGTTAAGTTTCCTGTAACTATATTACACAAACAGCTTCGTCGCAATCTGCTTCTCTTTCTAATTTAATTTCATAACCCTGGATATATTCTGTAATATATAAAATAAGTCCACCTCCCTTTCTTCCTATTCTATCTTTTCTAAACATTACATATCCTGTCAGTCCCAATTCAGCATCTGATATATCGGTAGTGGTCCAGGATTCGGTTATACCTATTATATGAGGGTCAATATCTTCTACCATAATGTTTAGTTCATTTCTTTTGTTTACTATACTCCTTGCATTTAAACAAACACATTTATATCCAGCTTCAGAAGAGTTTTTCAGACTGTTCTTTTCTGATTTATTTGTGCTGTCTTGATCTATGCCTCCAGTTTCAGGATTTTTGTGAGTCCCCCCTGCGAATCTACTTTAAATAGATGCAACTTGTCCCACTGTCTACAGATCGCAGGAGGTTCTCTGAGAAAACTGCTGCACCCTTTCCACTAAGATGGAGGCCATCTCTCATGTACATGTCTTCCCTCCCGACAAAGTATCCCCATAAATCTGTGAATCCTACCTCCTCTTCTTCACACATCTGCTCAACTAGTGCGTTGATCGCCATCCTCTTGCAGTTTCTATACGTTGCCCCCCTTCCTCCCATTACTGGCAAAATTCCTGACAGAATAATCTGTTCAACTCTTGTCTTCTTTAGCTTCCTCACTAACTGTCTATATTTCTGTACTATCCCAGTTGTTCCCTCCCTGTCTGCATTATTTGTTTCCTCATGCACCAGTATAGACCCTTCCTTGCCATGTCCCAATACCTTCTCTACCCTGTCAGTCACATGCTCAATCCTATCCCCCGGTAGACAAACAACGACGTCCTTCCCCTCGCTCAGTGTCTTGTCCGTCTTTCTCATAATGGAGTCGCCCATAAACACCCTCTCGTTCCTCATTGCCACCTCAATCACTGCCTTAGAGTACTTCCTTCTTCGGTTTGCATCTGTCTGGTTGTTGTCTTTTCCCCCTGTCGTCTTCTCTCCTGTCACATTCTCTTCCGATCCATTCTTTCTTGTTGCTTTTTCTCTTGTCACATTTCCTCCTATCAGTGTTCCTTTTATCGACTTCTCTTCTATCACATTTGCTCTCACTTCCTTTCGTCCATTCATCTTTCCTGCCATCTCATTTTCTTCTCTCCTCTCCCGTCCCATCTTCCCTCCCTCCTTCTCTACGGTCACTTTCTCCTCTGTCACCTTCACGCTTGTCACGTTTTCTGTCGTCGATTTTCCAATTTCTTCCCCTCCAATCACCTTCCCTCCTCTCAGTCTCCTTTCATCAGTTTTCTTGCCACTGCTTTTCTCCTTCAGTCTTGCAGTATCCTCACCTCTCTCCCTGTCGTCTCTCTCCATTCGACCTGCCTCCTTCCTAATTCCCATCTCCATTCCCTTCACAATATCTGTCAACCTAACTATCTCCTTCTGCAGACACTCCACCTTCCAAAACCCAATACACTGAAAGGTGAATCCTTCCTCCATGGTTTCTGCCCATGACTTCCCACAGCCGGACAATGCAAAATCTACCCAGCTGTGGCAGTGATCGCACACCAAGTGTCGCTGTGCCTTCACTTGCCGCTTGCAAGGCGCCATATCCCTATCAGAATTTATTTAATAACTTAACTAACTTACTACTTAGTCTTTATAGAGACTGTTTCCTGTGTACTACAGCACACTTTATGTTACAGATTTTAATTACACAGCCGAATATTTATCCTATCACGAACGCTAACATTACCGGTAGTGACCTAATTTAAATACAATCAATTACGTCGCGTTAGGCTGCTTTATTTATTTAGGTTACGCCACCCGACTATCGCCTTTGCTTAATTTTTAACACCAATGCTACCTAATCAAAATATCTAAAAAGTACTGGCTTACACAGATATTATCTTATGTAAGTAGTTTGATAGTTGTTACTTTATCTCCTATATATTCTACCACATAATCAGGTTTGTTAAATCTTGTTTACAACTTATCGAAGGCTAAGTTACACTCACTATACTAAGGTGTTCTAAAATACTTTAACTAACTAACCTTAAGCACAACTGCTACTCAATATATGTTTACTGCAACTTTATGAATTATATTAAGGCAAGAATAATACTTATCAATCAGTAATTCCACTTGTTTATCAACTTTTCTGCACCACCAATTTCTACGATCTATCTCCGCCAAATATACCCTCGAACAAAACGCTGTACACAGAGGCACTAATATAGCACAATAAGGGGAAAGACCACACCAGCCCTCTGTTCCGTCTTATCCCCCCAAGCATAATCTATCCAGAGCTTCTTACACCATGTGCACATATTTTTTGGCGTTGGCGCTTCCCAACATGTAATGCATTGATCAACGGACTAATCATTAATGTATGTAGTTGATGCAAACTTGATATGTTAAACCGCTCTTTAGGTTCTCTTCTTTGTGTACTGAACTATGCATGTTTAGAAAAGCGGCTGCAGGTGAATCAGTCTTCACTGCTAAACACACTTTGTGTGTGGATCTTTGATAACACACATAATGTTTCCTTCTCCCACTTAATGTATCGGTGATTGCATACACAACTGTCAGCGTGTGTACGTGCGTGCGTGCGTGCGTGCGTGCGTGCGTGTCTATGCATATGTGTGAGAGCGAGCGTGTGTATTAGCATCCGTGCGTTCGTGCGTGTGCACGAGTATGTGTATGAGTGTGTGTGCGTGTTCGTGTGTGCGTGCGTGTGTGTATGTGCGCGCATGTGGGTGTGAAAAAGTGTGCGTGCGTACATGTGTATGTGAGTTTCACTGCTTTATGATGACTCCGAGCACGCCATGTTCTACTTTGCGTGATTTAAGTAGTCTGCTTTGAATTCATTGAAAAATCAAAAGCCAACCCATTAATCGACAAGTTGTATAGTAGGTGTAAAATAGACTATTAAATCTTCCCCTTTGAAGGTGAAACATAATATTTGACACCGGATGATTCATTGTTCTCTGAAATTCCCGTTTTATACTTTAATTATGTTCTTCGTTGCGAACATAGCGCTTGATGTTGCAGGCTTCATAGACGGTTGGGCGGTTGGCCGGAAATGCCTCTCCCGTCAAATGGAATTCACCGGAGCGTACGAGTCGATCATGTTTGACCGCTTTGAAGACATGGTGGCCGATTTGATGAAAGGCAAAGTATGAAGATAAATATGTTATACTTATATTCGTATATGTCATCTTTGTCTCTGTTTCGCGTCTTCTTTCTCGTATTACTGTTCTCTGTTTGCTTTGTTGGTTATATGAAGTTATGAATACCAAACATAGCAGCAGGTGATGATCTCATCGATTGCCTGTTCTACTGTAGATTGACGCACTGCTAACGACTGACGCATTCAACACCGGCAAGCTACGTCTCCAGGCCATAGCGCCGTGGTTCTCCTGCACGACCCAAGGTGCGCCATTAGATACATAGTCAGCTGTGGGGTGGATAACAGAGAGTGTTTGATACTGTGGTCGCGAGACTACTAACCGTGCCAATTATGATGTCATTGACATCGGACTCGGATGCACACAAGTTGAAATATACGATTTCACGTTGTCGTTCTCCGAGAACTTTGTTGCAATAGCTGACGAAATCTGTAGTTATTATATGTTCCAGTCATAATAACGCATTCTGTTGGACGTATTGAGTACGTATGTACACACATGTTACGAGTTTAGTTTGAATGATAGCCAGACTACAATAAATGTGTACAGCTTATTTCGGAGAGTCAATTATAATCACGAAATTAAAGTATGCTACCATGTTCCGTCATGTGTGTGTTTTATGCGTATTTAGTGCCTACATGCTATTGTTGTTTGGCAAAATATATTTTTGTAGAATATCGATCAACAAATATATTAAGATGTAGTTGATGTGAAAACTGCAGACAAATTTACTTGTTTATTAAGTATAACAAATTATTATTGGTTAATAAAATGCTTTTTTTCGATAGGTACATCCGTCATGGCACATTACGGAAGTGACGTATTCGAATGGTGGAACAAAGCCTTTCGGGAGCTAAGGGACAATGGGAAGTATAAAAAGTTGTGCGAAGAATCTGCTGCTGCTCACGGTAAGTTTTCGTATTTCTTTCTATACAAGTTGTAATGTTTCAATCAAGGAATTGACTTCCATTCGCTTCAATCATAACAAGAATACTGTACCTACGAACATGACGTATTTTTGTCTTTTATGTCATGACAATTATGTTTTTCTACGTACGTACTATTGCAGATAATAAATGAAATCATTAATGAACGATCGCTTAAACATGTGTAATATATAGTTCGCATAAATATGATTTACCATTTGGTTCCTTCCAAGTGTTGCCCAACACCATTGTGCTGGTGTGCTCCTAGATACAAACTCTAGCTCTGACAATTCTAATTAAACCTGGTGTAGCAGGTAGTGTTTTAGTTGGTGAATTAGATCACTGGGTTGTATTTTCCTGACACATGTATATAATATTCCACTGTTTTTTTTCTTTCTTATTGTATGTGAAGACTTTATAGGTTACCCAAAACTTTACACTTTTGAAAGTAGTATGTCTTTCTGTACCATTTAGACATTCATGCTAGCTCTCATTTTTCATAGCTACATATCTACGACACGTCTATACAACTGTTAGTTTGTTAGCATTTCTCTCTAACGTAGTGTATGGTTCATGTCGCATAAATCAAGAAGAACACGCACAACGAATTATCTAATAGAAGTTATTATAATTTTGAAGCAATAAAAATAAGAAACATTATTTATTTTCGAGTATGGGAACATGGATGGTTTCTTGTAAGCAATGCATAACAATGCAAATAATGCTTGATCGGACAATTATAATTTGTTGTTGTAACCGCAGAATACCGTGGAAAGGTGAACTGCCTCAGCGATTAGGTGGTGGAGACCGACACTAACGGGATGTCGACTGGCGTACTACACGACTGAAGAGTACAATGTTGCTTTCTTCCCAACATCAGGCGAATGAAGTATTAATTTGTTGTTGTTGGTGTATCATTAGCTAGACGGATAATTGTATTATGCCAGCGCAGTAAAAACAAAACATACATGACAACGCAGCGCATAGGTTTAAAGATCTATCGCAGAGCATCGTTTTCTACGTATATTATTTAATTTATAGTAGAATTAGAGTTATGTTTGATTTAAATAAAACATTAGCGTATATGCCAATTATAAAATGGGTTTTCACGGCTATAACATTTGCGGTATGATCAACTGGAATTTGCAGACTTTTTATTAATAGTGTATTAATTCGTATTGATGGCTTTTGCCAGATTTGTTTTGTATTCAAAATAAAGATAGTCATGATACGATGTTGTTGTTGTTGCTGATGTTGTTGTTGACGTTGTTGTTGACGTTGTTGTTTATGTTGTTGATGTTGTTGATATTGTTGATGTTGTTTTTGATGTTGTTTTTGATGTTGTTTTTGATGTTGTTGATGTTGTTGTTGTTGTTGTTGTTGTTGTTGTTGTTGTTGTTGTTGTTGTTATGGTAGTCATCGTAGTGGTGGTAGTGGTCGTGATAAACAGTTATAGGTTAAACGCATACGCGCAGAATTAACGCCATGTTACCCTATATATTACAAATATGTCGTTGTCGTCCTAAGGTACCTTTGTCCTCGTAGTTGCTGACTTATTTAACTACTAGTCAGCCGACTAGATGATATTGAAATGTGTGTGTCAGTGTGCGTGCGTGCGTTTTCTACTGTTTTCTGCGACTACAGTAAGACCCATTAAGTCCGAATACTACAGTTGCTAGAAGCCTTTTTTTGCTTTGACCGCCGTGTTTCTGCCAGACTACGTGCAGTTTTCGTTAGTATAATATTATATTATATAAAATGTATTCGATTGTATACAAAGAGTGTAACATAAGTTTTGAGGTTACTCCGCAGCACCGGTTTGTGCAGCCGTGTCATTCCCGGGGCCACTGTGTGTTATCACATAGTACAGCGAATGTAGAACACTTAATCAAGAAATTCCACAAATGGTGGCATTCTTCCACCAAAACGTAGTTTCCAGAAAGACAGCAACGCATTGTTACCATGATACAACGTGCGCTAGTGTAGCAGGGAAATGCGGAGCAGTTGGATCAACATTGTAGTCGTCTCTCATTTAGGTTTTCAAGGGTCACACCTTATCATTGTTGCGGTTGTCGACTACTCACAATCACTGCTGAAGACATTAACTTCTAAAGCGTTGAACAATTATGCCTAATGCGAGTATATTAATTGTGTGTTACTTATACTTATATATTATTTACTTACTATTACATTAGCGCACTTTTCATCAACATCGCGCAATATACACATAAAGAGCACACGAAGTACACCTGTCTCGGTTTTGTCACATTGCATTTAATTATTTTGATCGTATAATTTCAGAATTTAACACCATGCCATGAAAACAAAACTTAGGTACATATCAACATAATATTTACAACAGGCTGCTTTAATAACACATATCCACTTCTCAAACGGGTATGTGCAGCTAGTTTCAACAAAATGTTTTTATTTCTTTTCTCTGAAGAAACTGCGAACACTTTAAACCGATTAAACGATATTATGCTGCCCGACTGTTGCACAAACAAAATAAATCACATTTAAATGTATACGTCTACTTGCGGCCACAACTAAGCATCTACAATCCAGCATCGGGAAATATTGCATTCGATATTGCCAGCACGTGTCATGCAAGACATCGTTTTGCCAACTGGTGACAATTTGTGAGCCCTGAAATACTACTCAATCATTCACCAGCATTCGGTTGCCCGAGTACGTATATAGTATGTTTAAATAAGAAATACTTGTTCGCCGAAATAGTATCGCAGTCAATAGATACACGTCGGTAAGTCGAGGTGGATATAATAAAGATATGTTTGGTGGCCAGTAATTTACAAATGCTCAAATCATTTATGTTAAAAAAAATTCCTCAGACTATCAGAAAGACATATCCTTCATGCTGATAAACCTACTCAATTACATCATGTTATGATGATTCAACTTCATAATGTTACTGTCTGTAGGTGACGTGGTGCTAAGATTGTACATTACAGGGACACAATTTGTTCTCACCCACAATTGTGGAAGTACACACGTGGACAACGTTTAGGTTGAATACAGACATAGGCTCATCAAACGTTTGATGACTACACAATTGTTGTAACATAATGTGTTGGCACTTACAAGACCATGAACACCGTGGACTTGTTACACTATCATAATCACCTACAACATTTTTATTAATTGGACCATGAACAACGGAAACAATGACAGTAGCAAGCAATACTTGTCAAAATGAGTATTAGTAACTCAACATCCTTTACATAGTAATAATACATAACGAAGTCTCGAATTAACATTGCACTATTATATTTACTTTCGACGTAGACAATGTGAGAGAATATTTTGATATTGGTGGAATTGAGCGACAGGTGACGCTGTGAGCACGTTGACAATCTTAGCCAATCACCGAAGCACGCGTTGATATGTTGCTTTCCTGCTAGCCAAAACTCAATTTGTTGGCAATGTAAACATTTGTTTACTTTCTATACATTCTGTTTCATTGGCTAAGTTTACTAAGTCATAATATGTATTGCCTATCACATTGTAGTTCTCTTGCACAAAGACAAACGATGCTGAAAGTACTTAAATCAAACATGTGCACACGTAACACGCTATGCTCTTAAACCACACATTGCTTGTAAATGTTACTATAAAACTAACATTTAAATACAATTTTATTTTGCACATGTGAACATACAAATATATACAATTATCTCACAAGGAAACTTACACAACTGATTAATATATGTAATTAAATAACTGCTAAGTTCACGTGAATACATTATAAACGGTTACATGTACTACAATATGTAATACTTACTAAGTACAAACAACAACTTACAATATTGTTTTCAATGATGAATGTCATAGTTAGCTTTGTCTAATATTAAATGTCACAAGTAAAATAGTTATTTGATACAAGGCGAGGAAATAGAGGAAACAAGGTGTCAGATGAATTAATACATTAGTGAATACATTACCAAATTAACTGCAAATTACTGAATAGTGAAGTGATTAATTTACATAATACAAATCACTGATGAAGCCAGTAAATACATTACGTTAACGAATAAATTAGTGTTTACATTAGTGATTCAATTAACGAATTTGTTTTGATTAAATTAATTATTACGTTAGTGATTAAACGAGTGCATATATTATTGAATTAATATACTAAATAGATAAGTAAATAAATTTAAAAGTAAATATTATAGTGAGCTGAGTGTGACTGGATGCGTTATTGCCTCTCACATAGTCCAAGGTGGGCTTATTTCAATAACTAGTAGACGAATAAAGATTTAAGTATAATAAATAATAAATGTTGAGATGGAGTTAGTGAGTTAGCACGTAAGTTTATAAAAATTGAATAAGTGAGTGAGTGAGTGAGTGAGTGGGTGGGTGGGTGAGTGCGTGGGTGGGTGGGTGGGTGAGTGTGTGAGTGAGTGAGTGAGTGAGTGAGTGAGTGAGTGAGTGAGTGAGTGAGTGAGTGAGTGAGTGAGTGAGTGAGTGAGTGAGTGAGTGAGTGAGTGAGTGAGTGAGTGAGTGAGTGAGTGAGTGAGTGAGTGAGTGAGTGAGTGAGTGAGTGAGTGAGTGAGTGAGTGAGTGAGTGAGTGAGTGAGTGAGTGAGTGAGTGAGTGAGTGAGTGAGTGAGTGAGTGAGTGAGTGAGTGAGTGAGTGAGTGAGTGAGTGAGTGAGTGAGTGAGTGAGTGAGTGAGTGAGTGAGTGAGTGAGTGAGTGAGTGAGTGAGTGAGTGAGTGAGTGAGTGAGTGAGTGAGTGAGTGAGTGAGTGAGTGAGTGAGTGAGTGAGTGAGTGAGTGAGTGAGTGAGTGAGTGAGTGAGCGAGCGAGCGACCCACCCAAGTGGCAGAGTGTGTGAGTGAGTGAGTGAGTGAGTGAGTGAGTGAGTGAGTGAGTGAGTGAGTGAGTGAGTGAGTGAGTGAGTGAGTGAGTGAGTGAGTGAGTGAGTGAGTGAGTGAGTGAGTGAGTGAGTGAGTGAGTGAGTGAGTGAGTGAGTGAGTGAGTGAGTGAGTGAGTGAGTGAGTGAGTGAGTGAGTGAGTGAGTGAGTGAGTGAGTGAGTGAGTGAGTGAGTGAGTGAGTGAGTGAGTGAGTGAGTGAGTGAGTGAGTGAGTGAGTGAGTGAGTGAGTGAGTGAGTGAGTGAGTGAGTGAGTGAGTGAGTGAGTGAGTGAGTGAGTGAGTGAGTGAGTGAGTGAGTGAGTGAGTGAGTGAGTGAGTGAGTGAGTGAGTGAGTGAGTGAGTGAGTGAGTGAGTGAGTGAGTGAGTGAGTGAGTGAGTGAGTGAGTGAGTGAGTGAGTGAGTGAGTGAGTGAGTGAGTGAGTGAGTGAGTGAGCGACCCAGCCAACCAGCCAGTCTGTCAGTCAGTCAGACAGTAGCAAATAACGAATGAATGAATGTGAGGGTGATTGAAAATAAATAATAAAATAAACATCAGACAGGATATGTGCGAGAGATAGGAACATAGACGCGTGAATGGGAAAGGGTGGACATTAATAAGAGACTCTCAGACCTGAAGTTGTTTCAGAGACGGGCCTGGCTCAGTATTTATCTCGATAGACGAGATATTGGTGGAGAGCTCGACCGACTCGGTGCCACCACTGGGGACGCTGCGGGAGGCTGTCGACGTCGTGATGTCGGTAGAGCTGCGCGGCAGGCAGCAGGCGAATGTCTCGTAGACGCTGCGCCGGTACATAGGCATGAGGAGAGCGTACACGAACGGGTTGGAGACCGAGTTGAGGTTGGACAGGAACACACCTATCTTCTGCAAAGTAGTACACAATTCATAAAAATCCATAATTTGTACTTACCGTGAACGACGCCTAAGCCGGATTCAATCGGACCAAGAGATTTAATCCGAGTTATGCGAGAATCCGACTTAACGGAAGAAGATATATCCCCGCGCTAACACCAAAGGAAGCCCTCTATAAGCCCGTAGGTACCTGTAAATGACGCCAGAACTTGATTGGATACTGCGGCAATTCTACAGATGTTGATGTTTCCAAGCAATAAAGACAAAATTACGCAGTATTAGAATAGTTATGTGCTTAATTTTGGCACGAACTTCTAATTTTATAGCTTATGATTACTTAAGCCCCGCTCAGATTATTGACTTCGACAACTTTTACAACAATCGCCAACATCTACAACTTTCCAGTTGTCAGTGTGAGTGCTCTTAATTGTTGGGTACAACTTCTACAACAGGTGTTGTATCAAATTCGCAAAATGAATCTGATCCAACATGTGTCCGTAGTCTGAGCGTTAATTACAACTCAACGTCACTCACAGTATAATTGTTGGGTACAACTTCTACAACTTCTACAACAGTACGTATAACGTACCGTCTCGACCAGCCAATCAGTGCAGTCACCACCCGACATGACAGAATGGGATGGAGCAAAAGAAGAGGAGCTAACTGAAATGTGGCGAGCGTCCCTCATACTACACGCAACGACAGCAAAGTCCTACACAAACAGGGAATAAGTATGCGGATGTTTCGCAGATAGCGAAACATTTTAACATATCCCGCAAACTGTCTTAATAGACTCAACGTTAGGCGTACTCTGGCTACTGCAGTCTGCAGACGCAGCGGCAGTGTTCCAAGTGCACTATTCAATAAGGAAATGTTAGCAGTCAGAATTTCATGGTTTCCCTTATGCAAATTGTTTAGTATTTAATATCTGACAGTATTTTCATTTAGATTTAAGACACTGCAAAGTTGGTCAAGATATAACAAGGAGTTTTTTTTAGATATGACGGTTAATTAAAATATTACATTTCACGAGGAGCCCGTGTCCTTAATCGGCTCGCCTCGACACTATTGCCAAAACAGCTGGTTTGAAACTGGCTGTTTTTGCTTACAATTTTAACTTGTTGCGGGTGGAATCTTTCAAATTACCGGCATTATTACAGGCTTACTAAGCACAAGCTGGCAGACAATATACCTTCATTGTTGTCTGAACAACATGCTATAAATAAGAAACAATAACACAGACTGCCTATTTTAAGTTAGTATTGTTTTAATTTGTTGCGTTAGCCTAAATGTTAGACGATGTAAATATAGGTGAATTAATAATAAATGTATTAAAATAAAAGAATGACTAATACAGTACGATGGTAGGCACATAGTAAACCATTTATTACAAAGAAAGTATTGACTAATTATGGAATTAACGAAATCCGCTCTCGGTGCAGGAGGCTACCTGAATAGGCGTGCCGAGTGCGTAGACAGTGACGCCGGTGTAGCCGAGCAGGTAGTAGTTGAGGTCGTAACCGATGCTGATGATGAAAATGACCGTGACAGCGATGGCCGTCTTCGTTAGCTCCGTGCTGGCGCGGTCCACAATGCTCGAGTGTCCCAACTTCTTGTCCTGTGTAACGCATCTTAATGATCACATTACTGTCATATTACTGTCATATTACTGTCTTGAATGAAACTTTATTTTAACAACAACAATAGACAGTAGTGAATTATAAAATTTTAGATGTATACAATTGTCGAAAAAGGGCAAGAAGATTTATAGTTATTAGCCCTGTTACACATAACAAACTAGTAGAATACTGTATAATATAATACAAATTGACGCATTTGACATCACATAAAATACATAAGACATAATTTTCGTGTCCAAATCATGGCAGGTCGTTCCTAAAAAAGAACTTAAAGTAAAATATAATAATAATCTTAATGTTACTGGTAATCTTTTTGTCTTGTTACTGATCGGTTAGTCGTCTTGCAGTTCGTCATACTATCATCTCCCCGGCTGGTGTAATTGTATTGGTAATGGTGGTAATGATGATGTGCTGGCTGCGTCTGTGATGACGCGGCGATAATCATCATGATGACGATAGTAATTATGACAGTAGTTGAGGATCGTAATAACAATAATGATAAACATTCTATTTTCACAATAAACGTTATAAAAAGTCGATATATTTTACATTCCTAAGGGTCGTGAGTTTAAAACATTTTCTTCAATATTATTTTATTATCTTATTTTATTATTAATTATTTACTTATCCTATTTTATTATTAATTTATTAGTTTACTATTAATTTATTATGGATCAGTTAGGCTTATACATTACGAATTTTAGAAGCCTTACGTTCTCTACATAATAATTTACGTATCTTATGTAATATATTTACCATGTAAGCACAAACAATTGTATATTTATATTGTAACAATGTTGTATTTTTAAGCGCCACTGAGCAGAATTATATTCCGGATATACGGCGCTTTATAAATAAAATTATTATTATTATTATTAATTATTATTATTATTATAAACATGATATAGCTAAAATTATTAATTACGTGGAAGTCAATATTGTATAATCCAGTAAAGATTTGTTTTAATGTATCAACTAAAGTGCTTCCAATGTGCATAAAGAGTATTGTTAAAATAAATATCACCACATCAATAAAGAAACTAAAGATGTGGTATTGTGTGTCATTATCGTCAAAAAAGGATAACTTGTGTAGTTAAAACGTAGGACATTGGTCTGGCAATTAAACCACTAGACTGTCAATCGAAACTATTGGGGTTTGAATCAACCTCCGCCCATTTCAACAGTTGGCCTATTTCGTTCACACCACTTTGCCTGTGACTTTCAGAAGAGACAATACAAGTCGTTGGTTCCTTCTTCGTGGTGTCTATGCCAGGGGAAGTACCATATCCCACACATGGAAATGTAAAAGCCTTCGTCGGGGACTCAGAGAGCTAACGGTGTAATTATATAAAACTCACGTGGCGGCACTATATTGGCTGCTGCGAAAAACACTTGATCTGAACGAGGAGTAAGCGTCATGAAATCCTTATCAAAGTCGGATACCGGCGCTGTATAAAATCATATTATTACTATAATAATAATAATAATTATTATTATTAATTGTTAACGATATTGTTCTATACAGACCTTGAGTCGTTTGTTGAGCTGGTTAATGACGAGGCCATAGAGCCCGGCCATGAAGACGACGGGAATGAAGTAGGTGGTGATGTACGTGAAGATGACGAAGCCGAAGAAGTAGACCTCGACGGCCGTGCCACTGAAGGCGTACTCGCTCACGCACTCCCCGTCGGGCGTCAATCGCGTCTGTCAGTCACAAATGCATTAGTAATAATATGAACCGGTACTACCTACGCCAATAAATTATGATTACCGGTGACGGCTATATGACTACCGGCAACCTTCCTATTAAACTTAAATAAGTCATTTTCACGGCTATTAAAAAGCAACATGAGACGCACCAAGGAAGTGAAAGCAAGTGGAAATCATTACATGTGTTGCACATGGCGAAGCCTGCACAGTGCGCAGCTAATTCAGTCCATTCATATGTTTGTTACAATTCTTGATTTGTCATAAATATCCAATCAAACAGATGTAAACCAAATTAATGAAGCAGTGTGAATTCCAAAGAGGGATTTGCTTCAAACTCTGCGAACAGAAGTAGATGGGAACAGAATGTTTGAAGCCGACTGTTTTCTGCAATAATGAATGTAAATGAGCCGGATTTTTGATAAATTAGTCTGATAACTAATGATACTGACAACCAGGCATCACAGATAATTGCACAAAGTGTCACCCGATAGGAACACTCGTACCGTACCTGAATGTACGTTCCGTGGGTGATGACGACAACGCTGACGTAGAGCGCAAGAAACAACAGCGCCATCTTGCGACGAGACATCATGTTGATAGGGCCGTGGTCAAAGGGTCTGCACACCGCCAGGTAGCGCTCTAGAGCGATCACCATGAGGTTGTAGGTGGACAAGGTGACGCCGCCCCAGTAGAAGGCTTGTCCGTGCCAGCAGTAGCACACGAACACGTCGATGTAATAAAAACCGGTCACCCACATGAACGGCTGTCGACAGACAGATTGGCGGGTAGAAGGCAAACATTGGTTGACGTGATATAGTAAATAAAAGAAAGGTACGTTTTTATATAGTGGATATAGCTTGACTCCCTGGCATATTTTTCGATCGAACTTTATCTCAAATTCTCTGGGACGCTTTCAGTCGCGCTGCAATTAGTGCGCGAAGACTATTCGTACACAATGTCTATAGCCAGGTACTCATTCATACAGTTGAGTGAACTGGGCCAACGCAGAGTGAACGAACCTACTTTTTCGATCTATATATACAGCGACATTAACATTGTTAAATTTCATATATTCATTGTTATTGTTCCAAGAACATCATTAACTATGTATGTCATAAAACTTAATTGATTGCTATATTGTGTATTTTCGAACAATGATAATAATAATAATAAACACAAACGAGGATAGTAAGATCACGGTATAGACGTGGTGTGAATAACGTATAATCGAACAAAGACGTTATACATACTGCTACCAATTCAGGGTCGCAACATCTTATAAAAAGTCGTTTTGTAAAACAACAACAATCATTGTAGCTACATTCCTTTAACGTTACAGTCATCAACTGTGAATAAAGGATTTTGGCTATCTGCATTCGAAGTTGAATTAATCTGATGGTGTCCGATTTCAATAATAATATGGTCACCTTTGTATCACTTGCCATTACTGATATTGTTTTCGATTGAGACCAAGAAAAGGGTATTTGGCAAATTAAACTTGAATCGATTTTAGGAACACCAATACAAAGACATGTATGTTGACTACTAATTCAGTATCTAATATCCTGAATTATGTTAAATTTTTGTATAACTTCCTTATCTCTTCTTTAGCATAATTGACTAACAGACCGGTTATACATTTTATGCAAATGGTGTGGAGTATCTGCAGGTTTTGATAGTGATTTAATCCAGTATAAAACTGGATGTTCTGTGTTTTATTACCGTACCTGCTTAATCAAGATGGCCGCCATGAAGCAAACCCAGGCGTCGGCGATGGACTGATGACGTAGCAAGACGAGAATGACCCGGGAGAATCCCTTGTAGTTGAGAAAGAGTACGATCAGTGTCAATGTGTTCGCGATGCAGCCAATGATTGTGCAAAGCAACTGAACATCGTCGAAGATCTGCATAGTAATATACACACATTAGTAGTCAGTAACATATAAACACACTCCTCAAAAGAGTCGCCATTTCAACAATGTGTCAAGTTATTTACAAAAAATTACATTGACAACTGATGAGGTGGTACAAACGATTACAAAGTTTGACAATGTCTTTGTTATTTACGACGTTTTACCTGTGCATTCGTGTAACGAAAAAATAGTTTCAAACAAACCTAAATTTGTCTCGTTTATGATAATAAAACAATCATCAACAGTATGCACAGCAATTATAAGTATTGAGATATATAATGACACTTATTAAGAGTTTACCAAACGAAATAAATATGTGCACTGTATCCACCATTTTATTTCAATGGGTAACTTATTTAAAGTTTTTAAATAAATATATAAATTTTTAGCTTTTATTCGTTTGTGTTTGAAACTATGCTATGTTCGTTTTTGTTTCAAATGTTGTTTTATTCGTTTTTGTTTGAAACATCTTAATCAAAACAATAGCCAACCAATCGAGTGTACCTCTTCGCCAACCTCCCATTTTTAATTTGGCTGTGATAAAGTAATCAATTATCAATAATATGCTGGAAAATGTATTGTCTGTGCCCGCCTTACTCACGTTCACTTGGTAAAAAAACTTATATTGCCGAATTTCAACCAACCTTGATCTCAACTTATAAATAATTTCAGTCATGCTTCAACTTGCATAACATCCTTAAGTCAGAAATTGATATGTTTAAACGAATAGTATTCTCGTTGCAATTGCAGTGGGGTCGAATGCTTCACACAAAGGTATCATTGGTGTTGAAAAGAACAGAGCTGGCAAGGGTGACGCGTGCAACATGTTAAGTGGCCCTAATGGGAACTTATGTTTACTTTTAAGGAGTCATTTATTATGACCCTTCCGGACGAGCTTTACATTTAAATGGCGTTATATGGAAAATCCATAGCGTATTGGCAATACGTGTCATTCCTTGAGGATGAATTTGTCCGTGTGCCAACTGACCTCCATCCACAGCGAGTGGTCGATTTCGACGTCCGGTTGCGTAGTCGCTACTGTGCACGTTCCGTTAGTGCTGTCACACCTTGCCATCGATCCGTTGGCAGCGCGTCCAACAGCTTTGGCATCAGAACTGCTGAGAAGCCGCCTCGACACTCCGATGGGGGCGTCCTTTGCCTCCGTCGCATGACCTACGTAGACTTGCGTGACGGCCAGCAGTAATACCACGACATGACTCATCACCGTACGTGACGTCATCGTGGATCTAAAACACAGCAATGGTACTTACAGGCTCATATGTATTTAAGTTAAGTTTTTCCCCACGGTCATTCCTCCCTGCCAGCACGTCTTGCTGACACTCCCAGTTTGGGTATCTTCAAGCGGGAGCTTGTCCAGCTTTCTTTCTAAATGTATGTTCTTGTCCGTATCTGAAGTCGGATAAATGATGAACCAGGGCTGTATCGGTCGGGGTTTAGCCTCGGGGATCGATACGATTGCCGAATTGGTTTAGTATATATTCCTGAAAAAGACAATGACATTTTGTCCCCTTTCTCTCTTTTTTTATTTTGTTTTCTTGTTTCCTCCACCAAACCAATCGTTGTATAACGATCATGATTGATCGCCCAACGTAATATCCAGAGATTCAGAAATCATACATGATATACAGCGGTGCACAGGCAGTGTACTTCACACAGCCCCCCCCCCCCCCCCCCCCCAGCTGGCTAGCGTCAAAACGTGGTCCGGTGCATGGTGCATATGACAATACAATATGTATTCTCTAATACCACAAACTAGTGTGTGAGATAAAGATGCAATATTCAAAGCACTTACAAGTACAAATAACCCTTGTATGTCAGATGTACAGGAATGTTGGCTAAATTTACTAATTAAAATTGGGGTAATTTATCATCAGCTTATTAAAACTGTGAACGTAATTAATCAAATGTAAACATAGAAAGACACTCCTTTGGTTTCCAAAACTTACATTTAAACAATAAATATAAATCGTATGCTGTAGCATT
>OZ023205.1:38286096-38478139 GCA_963995525.1 Escarpia spicata
TGCATGGTAAGTATTAATAAACAAGTGCTTAAGTCTTGTTTTGAGTATTTGAACGGTAGCTGAACTAGGTTTTTTTTCATCATAGGAGTTTATAATTTAACCCCATATACCGATATACACATAGGTTTCAAAGTTGTGCGACCATACACGTGTATGCTTGCACAATTCTTGAAGGTTATACGGCAACATCTTATTTGTAGCCTTGAACATTACAATAGAAATTCTCAATGTTATTATGTCATGCAGTTTAAGTATACCTAAATCACAAAATAATGTATTAGTATGACATAAAAAGGTCTCATTGCAAATTAGCCTAATTACTTTATTATGTAAAATAAAAACACTGTGAACAATAGTTTTATAAGTGATGCCCCAGACTTCAAAGCAGTATGATATATAAGGGAGAAATAGTGCACAATATAATATGAACAGTGAGTTTTTATCAAGTATGTATCTTGCTCTCTACATAATGGCAATAGTTTTTGACACTTTGGATGTTATCATGCTCCTTCCAGTTGAGCTTATCACCGATCAAGACTCCTAAAAACTTACTAACATATACTCTAGCTGTACTCTTATTGTAAATTTTTATATCGATATTTGAATTAATGCAATAGTTTGTGAACAGCATATAGTTTGTCTTAGCTATATTTAAAGACAACCTATTTACTGAAAACTACACATGTAGTTTTTGTAACTCAATAGTTATATCCTTGCTGACCTGCACAGGCTCCTTTCCGGTGTCCCGGGCCCCGATTCAGCCGTGCCAGGAAATCCTCAAAACGCATACTGCGCATGCGCGCGATGAGATGTGACGTCACATTTTTCACAGCCGTGCCAGAAGTATCCGCGGTCGTATAGTTTATGCGAATTAGTAGTTGTACGTCGATTCATTTAGTTCTACGTGTTTTTAAGGAGGTATGGTGACTATGGGGGGGGGGGGGCAGAGACAACAAATACATGATGTATATGGCATACTTTAAGCATTAGTTGGTGCAGGGCACACATCGCCCAGTCCTGGCAGGAGCCGACAAGTGTCGCCGTCAACGCATCAGGAATGCGATACACAAAGCGGTCAACAAATACGAAATAGACGGTGGGTAAAATGTTAGCGATCCATAGTCCTAACTAGTAATAAACTAACACAGTACAAGTAAACTTATATGTCTTAATTTGTTTCTCATTAAATACAACAAAACGTTTCCCGAAAGGACGAAGCTATTCGCACAGCTGCTCCGCGAATGATTATGCTGGTGAGAATAAAATTCGTACTACCTAGTGATTTTATCGTGTCAACAAAAGCACAACATACTTTCACAATATATCTATATTCAGCCCTGTATTCTCACATTATTTGAACGTCGTGCAAACAAACTCTTAGAAAAGTTGTTTTGAGTGAAGTAGGCCTACTTAGACCAAATAAATCAAAAAAGAAAATCTCTCAAGAGACGCCTACTGCCCGAACTCGTGCATCCTATCTGCTGTGTAACTGTGTGTCACATGGTTGTTATACAAGATCAGACACTGTATTAGTAAATGTTTTGTTAAATTATTTGATTTGTTTTATCCCCTGTTGAGCTGAGAAATGTGGTACACGAAGTCGACGAAACATTGACTCAGAAGTCCAGGCCAACTCCTTTGCTGCAAACTCTATGAACTGTATTTTGTTCCCGAGAAAGGTCTGCTATGTTCATTGTTATGAAACAACTGTTTTGTTCCTTCTTATTCTTCACAATAGAGTGGTGACCTCTGTGTAAGGTAATTTAATGCTCATATATTATCTTCTTAACATTTGTGTGGTGACCTCTGTACAGAGGAATATCCCACAGTAAGCATACACGTGGGTCTAATTTAAAATAAGGTTGATAACAACAGTATATGATGAAGTTTAGCTTCCATTAATTGACTCAATAACCCAATGTCTGAAATGGCTAACTGTTTTTCCTATATAATTTTCAGTGTTATGTTTAATTCGAACAGAACAATGTTAGAGCATCAAGAAACTGGCAAACTATATCCCAAATGACGGTTTACCCATTTGATAATTAAATAATAACAATTGATATACCCAATTTAGCAGTAAACCTAAATTGTCTCTTCTACTACAAAAGTATTGATTTATGGCATAATTATTAACCACCACTCTACTGTCTACTGGTTCTTCGCGCCCTTCTAAAGGCTTGTATAGCACCTGGAGATATGATCAAGGTGGCAGATACTATGTATGGAATGTATTATTTTATGTAGTGTTTGTTTATTATACTTATTTCGTGTTCTACATTTTAGAGGATGATCAGTACATTAAGTTGAAACACTGTTGTATGATGTCTGAACAAGAAAAACAACCGACTCCTCCAATGTTGACAGCATTCAGCAAAAACAGACTCCACAAAGACATATTGTTTGATCGTCACTTTCTGGACACATGCTACATCTGCAAAATAAAAGACCTCGGTTATTGAGAATTGTGAAAAATAAATGTGCTGATGATTTTTTAATAATGGAAAGGAAGTACAGTGATTTCCCTGCCTGGTCATATTTTTTTCATTCGGTTAACTCAAATTTCTTAAATCTTTACTATTAAACATTTAAATTCTGTCTGCAGGTATGAATATAAAACGCTATTATCATATTGATGAAGTGATTTTTGTAAGGATTTAGTTACTCTTTCACTTGACATTTCTCTCACTCAGAATGTTTGGGTTTTACTAACTGATATTTCACTGTCTGTTGGAATTAGTGCTCAGAACACTTGTTAATTTGTTTCCACATTATTTCTGACATTATTCACTAAAGCTGTTTGACCACACCGCGCAATGCCTAGGCCAAGAGAAATTTTACCATAAAGTCTTTCAAAGACAGCTTGCCTTTTTGAGTAACTTTTTAACTTTATAAAACAATTTTTTTTTTTAATTAATGGTAGATGCTAATGTCTCGGTTTTAGTTGTTGGTTCGATCCCAACTGGTATTGCACTTTGTGCAAAATTACCTCTGGCATGGGCTTATTGACCGAAACATTGCATCTCCTCTTGTAATTATATTGATGTTGAATTGGAAATGCTCACCAAACAGTTATTATTTTCAACATTTAATTGACTTTGACTAATTATTTCTGGTGCTGTGGAAATTATGCAGGATAATTGATTACATTAATAAAAATTTGCCCTGGCAATGACATAACATAATGAGTCAAATCCCTTATTTTAAAATAATTGCTTACTTTTAGGGTATTTGAATGAACTTATGCTGGGCAAAATTTTTAAATAAAGGCTTTGGGCAAGGTCCTGCAAAGGCACTTTCCCTAAAATGAATGTACAGTGTATACATATCCATTGACTTAGATTATAAAATGATCTTCAATTCACCAAAACTTAGATAAGCTAGGAAATGTCTACAAGTGTTAATGTAAAGTGTATAATTTGTTATGTCAAGAGCTGTTCTGGAATTTAAGTAAATAAATCTAAGTTTCAAAATCATATAACTAAATTGCACGGTTGGTTTTCTGCAGAGCAGAAAGGTATTCCTGCCGTGCTCATGGCAGAAATAGGGTAGAAAGGTTTTTTGTCTGGGGTAACATTTGCCCGGAGGGGCTTTTGTCCAACTACTTGCATTCATGTGTGAATTTTGTTGTGCCCATGTGTACAGGACTTGTCACCTGACCACACATGGACGGCAGCATTCCTTTTTTGTTCACTCTTTCTTCTATCTCCGCTCTCTCAGTCCATGTGCACCCTAGTTTTATTACCAGCCTAGACGTCGGCTGGTAATTATAAGTAACTATCACCTGGTCATCTTGTGGTCAATGGAAAGTTTTGTTTTGAAGAATGTTCGCATGTTTTCTACTATGAGGGCAAAAACATGCCAACCCTCCTAAATTGTTACGCTAGAAAAAGTATTTTGAGTGCTGAATTGGATGATGCTTCAAATGAGAGGTAAACAATGGTCTAATTAATTTACTTTCTTAAATAACGTTACAACTATAAAATAATAGTACTCTTGCTATCTATAAGTACCAACATTTACAAATAATGCTGATGTGACTTAATAAATATTTCTAGATACTGGAGCATTGGTGCACAAACCACCCCATACCAACATACGTCAGCTCATCATCATTGATGTGGATGAAAGGAGAAGAATCCTGTGTCAGATGAACTCGGCACCGCATGCTGGCCACAGTGGCATCAATGCCACTGTAGATAAGATCACCCAGTCCTTATACTGGAAGGGTTTGAAAGGTGATGTCAAGACATGCGTAAGTGACCTTCACATTGACAGTCTACTTCATACACCGTAATCGATTTATGAAGCAAACTGTTTTTTAATGTTGCATGTTTAACAAACTAGATGTCTGATATTGTTTATATATAATCATAAACATCGGTGTTACCTATTGTTTTGCATTGAATTTCAGCACTCCAGCCATAAATTAACAATCAAACATTTAGATACACTATATTTGTCAGAAATTTAGATAACAAAATCATTGTAATGAATTTGAATTGTTATAGTTTTTTTATATATTTATTCTCACATATGCATGTTGCATTTACTTTGTTATTTGTAATGTTTCAGATTGCCAGATGCGATGCATGTCAACGGTATGAGAAGTTCAAGACTGTAGCTCCAAAGCTAACACCAATAAAGATTGTTGAACCAATGCATATGGTTGGGATGGGATAACAGAGGGAGTTATTTAATTATAAATTTGCTGTTCCACTCATCAGAGAAACATGGAAACTGTACAGGGAACCTTAGCAGTTCTCCAGATTGCGCCACTGTGAATGAATTTAAAATCAAAGTACTGCAATGGTGCTAACTGTTGGCCGCGGTTTGTTGCACCTTGCATGGGTGTAAGCCTTGGTTTGTTGCACCATGCATGGGTGTAAGCCTTGGTTTGTTGCACCATGCATGGGTGTAAGCCTTGGTTTGTTGCACCATGCATGGGTGTAAGCCTTGGTTTGTTGCACCATGCATGGGTGTAAGCCTTGGTTTGTTGCACCATGCATGGGTGTAAGCCTTGGTTTGTTGCACCTTGCATGGGTGTAAGCCTTGGTTTGTTGCACCTTGCATTGGTGTAAGCCTTGGTTTGTTGCACCATGCATGGGTGTAAGCCTTGGTTTGTTGCACCATGCATGGGTGTAAGCCTTGGTTTGTTGCACCATGCATGGGTGTAAGCCTTGGTTTGTTGCACCATGCATGGGTGTAAGCCTTGGTTTGTTGCACCATGCATGGGTGTAAGCCTTGGTTTGTTGCACCTTGCATTGGTGTAAGCCTTGGTTTGTTGCACCATGCATGGGTGTAAGCCTTGGTTTGTTGCACCATGCATGGGTGTAAGCCTTGGTTTGTTTGCACCATGCATGGGTGTAAGCCTTGGTTTGTTGCACCATGCATGGGTGTAAGCCTTGGTTTGTTGCACCATGCATGGGTGTAAGCCTTGGTTTGTTGCACCATGCATGGGTGTAAGCCTTGGTTTGTTGCACCATGCATGGGTGTAAGCCTTGGTTTGTTGCACCATGCATGGGTGTAAGCCTTGGTTTGTTGCACCATGCATGGGTGTAAGCCTTGGTTTGTTGCACCATGCATGGGTGTAAGCCTTGGTTTGTTGCACCATGCATGGGTGTAAGCCTTGGTTTGTTGCACCTTGCATGGGTGTAAGCCTTGGTTTGTTGCACCTTGCATTGGTGTAAGCCTTGGTTTGTTGCACCATGCATTGGTGTAAGCCTTGGTTTGTTGCACCATGCATGGGTGTAAGCCTTGGTTTGTTGCACCATGCATGGGTGTAAGCCTTGGTTTGTTGCACCTTGCATTGGTGTAAGCCTTGGTTTGTTGCACCATGCATTGGTGTAAGCCTTGGTTTGTTGCACCTTGCATTGGTGTAAGCCTTGGTTTGTTGCACCATGCATGGGTGTAAGCCTTGGTTTGTTGCACCATGCATGGGTGTAAGCCTTGGTTTGTTGCACCATGCATTGGTGTAAGCCTTGGTTTGTTGCACCTTGCATTGGTGTAAGCCTTGGTTTGTTGCACCATGCATGGGTGTAAGCTAGTGCAGAATTAATAATTGAATTGCTGTCAGTATTACTGTTAACTTGGGTTGTTTTGTCTGCAGAACTATATTAACAGAGTACAGTAGAACTGTACTAAGAGAGTACAGTAGAATTGTACTAAGAGAGTATAGTAGAACTTCACAATGTAATTAACCCTGCAAATTGGCACCCTGTCACTGTGTTAATTTTTTATCATTTTAAATTACTGTTAATCTACAAAACTCATTACTTTTGTAAAGCAACCGCTCATCTTGTTCTCTTTAAGGTGGTTATACTATACACAATTGAGAGTGTGCAATGTCAGCTAGTGAACTAAGACTGTGTAATGTGTGCAACATGGCCAACACAATTACTGACAGGAGGATAGTGTTCCTCAAAGACCTATGCAATGTTACCAATGGAAACTGTGTAAATAAATTGTTGGCAAAGTTATTCATTGCTGAATTGATTAGTGAAAGAATTCATGTTTTGAGAAACAGTGTTGACAGTTTAATGCACAACATTTGTGACCCACCATGCCAAAATGAGACGCAACTTGAGAAATTCATACCTCAATAATAACTATATTCTCATTACTTCCAGAGATACAGCTATTTTAATGTTAGAAATACAAAAAAGTATGGTTTCAAGAAAAACAGTTTCAAAGTTTTCTCTCAGCTGGCTATGGTTTTTACTTTCTTGACTGTGGTTTTAATTCTGTCGGCTGTGATTTTTCACTTTGTGGTTTCACACTGTTGGCTATAGTTTAGAACATTGTCAGCAATAAAAAAATTGACAGTTGTCACAAAACTCAGTACGAAACACATGTTGGTAAAATTTTTACAATTTCCACATCACAACTAACACATGACAGATTTGTCTATTCAGGAATGTTTCACAATGGATACTCAATAACAAATTGTGACAATGTCTCAAAACTCGTAATGACTATCAGTAAGGTAAGAATTTTTCGAATGATGGGTCACATATATGAATTCAGCCAACCCACAGAGGGAATGCATATTTGATAGGTGCCATTGGTTGGTATAATTGGTCTCTGAGGTAAGAAAAAGAGATGTTGAGTGTGTGCATAGGTTAATTTGTTAGTAGCCAGCAAGTTTGGCTATGAAGGTGTTGAGTGTGTGCATAGGTTAGTTTGCTAGTAGCCAACAAGTTTGGCTATGAAGGTGTTGAGTGTGCGCATAGGTTAGTTTTGCTAGTAGCCAACAGGTTTGGCTAAGGTGCTTAAATGTTTCTTTTATGAAGTTGTTGATGTATGGTGTATTAATATACTGGCAATGACTGAAGGCAGTTCAATCCAGTCAGTTGAATGTGCTGCATATAACACCAAATATTGGTTGGCCGGTTGTTTAGCCTAAATGATTTGTGGATTGGATTTGTTAAATTGTACACCACATAACATGATATTGTACATAATAAACTCAGTTTAGTTTAGAAATTAAGTAGAAAACAGTTTATTTTATATAATCAATCAGATTCGGAAGTAAGGACAGCCACATGTGTTATTCCACAAGGATCTATGCTAGGTCCAGTTCTGTTCATGTTATATTAAAACAACATTGTTAAAACAATAAATATGTTATTTACAGATGACACAACTAGGTTTCACTTACACACAAACGTTACTAGGCTTATTGAAGAAGTAAATTCGGAACACAATAGGATATCAGCATGGATTCATTGTAACAAAATATCACTAAACAGAAATAAAACTAATTTATTATATTTACTCTTGAAAATAAGACGATGATCATGATATAATTAAAATAAATGTAATTAGTATAATTCAAGTTACTTCAATAACATGTTTAGGAATTTACCTAGAGGAAACCGGTCACTACATATTGTAATTCATTTGTATGTGAACCAGTGGCACCCCTTGTAAGCGTTATATATATATATAAATTAAAGCCATTTTTATCACACAATGTGCTGTGCCCTAATGTGTGCAAATAGTTATCCATCAAATAAAGGATAAATAAACATAAATTTTTTACATAAGAAGGCAATCGGAATAAGTAGGCCTACTATATTTTTTATTTATTAAAGCAAACAGTTAATTATGTTGATTAATTTACCACCATTTCAAGAATAAAGTATTTCGTATGCACAAAAGAATAGCACGACACCGCGGCTGTGCATATAGACAGTGCCGTGCGCCACATATCACGATAGCCTCGGTACTAGTTATAACCTCGATTATAGATCATGACCAACAAAAAGGGCGCTCTAAATCACACAATATGTTTGTGTGCGTGAAAATAATCATGCAAGTTATTCCATTTTATTTTAAATATATATACTAACAATTATACTGGAAAACATTTCGTATTACTAACCCAAACCACCTTAGTAACAACGCGGAATCCTGGCACGCACCTACTCTGGGCCCGCTACCGTCGCGGGCCGAAAGTAGGCGGTGAATCCTGGCACGGGTGAATCGGGGCCCGTAACACCGGAACAAAACATTAGTATCATCAGCAAACACTAAACATTTTGATATTGATGAAATATTACAGATATAATTTATATACAATAAAAAGAGTTTTGGGCCCTGTGGTACCCCACATGTCACTTTTAGTAACTCAGAGTTATAGTCATCAATACTAACGTACTGTAGACTATCAATTAAGTAACATTTAGCCAGTCGTTGGCAATACCTCTAATTCCTTAAGCTTCTAATTTACTTAATAGCAGAGTATGGTCTATTGTGTCGAATGCTTTTGTCAAATCAATAAAAATTCCAATAGTATGCTTTTTCTTATCTAAAGCCGATGTGATTTCTTCAGTTAATTCTAGAAGAGCCATTGATGTATATATATTAGTTATAAATCCATACTGAAAACAAACGCTCTTTTGTGTATGTCATTTCATGGGGATTTATTGCGTTTCAACGGTGTATCCAGGATTTTTCATTGGGGAGGGGGGCAAAACATGTGAACCCAATTTGCATAAACAAATCCCTAATTGTGATTGTAACCGGCTATTCAAACTTACCTACGTATGTACAGTACTGTCAATACAATCAAATGTTGAAAGCCAGTCGACGTGCGCTAGTGGCAACAAACTTGTCAATGACTTGGTCGACGGTTGGGCAGTTGTTCCGGTGTGCCTGGAGAAAGATTAGTGCCTCAATTCGCAGTTCTGTCATTGTGGAACGAATTGCCGTCAGCGTGCGGTCAACCGTCGAAAACATGCGTTCGGCTTGTGCGGTTGAGGTCGGCAAAGTAGCCATGATCTGGAGCAAGATGCTGATGTTTGGGAAGAAAATGCCAACATCGTCTAGCGCCATGATTGCGGTGTTCGGCCGTTTCGATGTTTCAGTGTTGATCCATTTCATGCGCCACAGCTCAAATTCGCCCTTGATGACAACAGACGAATCGGGAATGAGCAATGAATACATCGAAATGGCATGCGACAGTGATTGCCACTGATCAGACGCTTCATTCTCTCCCGAGTCGCAAAGAATGGTCGGAATAAGCACGCTCAGATTGCAGACACACTTCTGCTGTTCTCCGAATCGAAGATCGAGGTCGGACGTGATCACGTCAACAACGGGATAGTAGATATTCACACGGATGTAATCTTCCACATTTTCTGAGCCAACCGATGCCCAACGTACGGTAGATGGATCTCTTCAATGTAGACGAACAATTCTCGGAACATCAGAATGGCAGTGTGGCGTTCGAGAAAGCGAGTTGTGCAGAACGTTACAAGTTGTGTCTTTTTAGACACGGGTTTCTCAGGATCTGCATGGAAGCATTGCTTCAGAAGATCGCTCCGTTTTGTACTTGCTCGAAATGCTGACGAAACCTCCTTGATGATATCTTCCACATTTTGAATCGATGGCACTGTCACCGATTTTGATACACTCAGGTTCAAACAGTGCACCATACAGAGGAAATAGTGAGCCAGTGTTGCGTATTTTCTTATGACAGCAACAACGCTGACGTGTTCGCTGGCCATGGCTGCTGCACCATTGTAGCCCTGTCCAACGCACTTTTTTAGATCCAAGTCGAATGTGATGATGGAACGGAGGATTGCGTTTTCAATGGCATCGCTGCTCAACTTCACCTCATCGTGCGTCTCATGCGGCTGGTTGGTCTTGATGTTAGTTTACAAATCGAGTAGCGCAATCGTATCTTCATGAATCTGCCATTTCCCATCTTCATTTTAAAGAGCATATCGAATGACGATGATGAGCTGCTCACGCATCTGTCTGTCCATCGTCTCATCAGCACGTTGCTCGCTTGATGTATGCGACAACTTTATTGTGGACCAACGACCCAGCTGCTTCGATAAGCGCGTTCTGGATCCAAGAAGACCGGTAGGTGTCGTTTGCCTTCCCAATTGTAACGTGCTCCGTGAGATCAGGATCTCCTCCTCGAAATCAATATCGTAGGAGAACACGAAAGTTTCCATCATTCTCTTCCGGTTCGACTTGGGTGATAAAACCGAACTCTCCCCGATGTCCGTGAAACGCGAGGTTTTGGCGTGCGCAAGTCAGAATAGTGTCGACAATTGGGCGTAGGTGTCTGGTTTTATTCGATTTCCTTGACTAAAGACTTGTTCAGACTGCCTCGAACGTCGCTTCCGCCTTGCTCAACAACGATCCGTGGAAATTCTCCCATCGCCAACACATTCCGCTTGTGGTACTCGTTGTTCGTGTGTAGTGTTAGTGCTCCAAACGAACCGGTCAGATCGTCGAATCGAGTCAACAGTTTCCTTACAAATCGACCCAATGTCTAAGCATGTCCTGACGACTTCCCACCAACTCCCGAATGACTCGCAAAGAGGACACATGGGACAAAGAATACACCCGCATAGCCTTCTAGTTTTCTCACTGCAAGACACGGAAAGTTTGTTAAATGATGCGGAAGTAAACGACGAGTGCTCTCCTTTCCCGACTTTGTGTTATGATGCACTGACACGGGTAATTCACATTGATCCGGTCTCCAAGGATCCAACAACTGACGGTGATCTTCATATGTCAATGACATCGATGATGCAACTTTTTGGACATCAAAGCCAATATCGCGCTGAGAAGGCATCGACGGTGAGCTCGCCCTAGAGGTTCCTGCTCCTCTGACGCAGCTTCTATTGTCGCCATGTTCGCGGTCGAAGAACTTGCTGCTGGCTCTGGCTGTGGATTTGCGGAGACCGACGTGCGATCGAATGTCGAGAGGTTCGCGACTGTTTCAACTTCTTTTTTACAGGTGGACCCATTGTAATACGGGTGAAACAAAATGTTCACTGAAACACAAGACATATTGGATGACGGATGTCACTAATCAAGCCTACAATAGTCACATTTTACAATGTGCACATAATGTTTTACTACTGAAGACCTTTAACGATAACTACATTAGGTTTTACATTACATTATACCGCTACCAAATAATCCACCAGGTAGCGCGGCGATAATGAGAAGGGACCGTGTATTGCAAGGCTAATTACAAAATAATGTCCACATGTAACTGGTATGACAGCATGTATACCTGTCTATGCCACTGTCTAGCCCAATATGCAGGTCTCTGCGAAATAGATTGGCCACCCTCTCCGAGCCGAATCTCAGGGTGATAAGCATGGTGATAAATGTTGATAACATCAAAAGAAGGAGAGTGGTGGAGTTTCATACTGGCTTAAATATTCGGGATGTAACCTGATATATTTGCATGCACAATCCATACATAGTGCCTACGTACAGTGCCATTATAATGATAATAATTATTAACATAAACTAGATTCAATAAGACTAAACATAATTTTCTATACCATTCAAACAAACAGTTGCAGTGAACTACCAGACATCACTCCCTGATGTCCTCCATCTTCCTAGTGTCACACTACCGGGTCATTGTAGTTAAACATGTAAATCAGTGTAACTAAGGGTGCACAATTCTCTATCACACATCATGATTCAATTATAAATTGAAAGTATTGCTTTATAAGGTATAAAACACAGCTTGACACTTACCAGAAAACTAGGTGTTGACCACAATAGGCATAAACAGTTTCCCAACAAAACTTGTTATCTTCAAGGAAGCTGGCGCGTCATCCACATTCCAAATGATAACCGTTAGATGACGCTACCTTTGCACTTTGATGGATCGCTATTATTAGGTGTTGTCGGTGGTTTTAAGACAATCATTTCTGTTCGATTTTATTGGTCCCTGTTTTTAATACTTTGCGAAGTGGCTCAAACGGGCGAGTATATATATATATATATATATATATATATATATATATGTATATATATATGTATATATATATATATAAAAGTTAACAAACCTTTTTTAGTTTCTATGTTAGCTTGAGTCAACGATCATCACGATGACGTCACTCTTCCGTGAAGCGCCTCAAAAACCGTGGATGTGCAGACGACATTGGATATATAAATAGGGACACACGAAAGGATACTGATTAACTCATGCGGCAAGATCAAACAGCAGCATTGTCCCGTGAAAGTCGCATGCGCACAGTCAGATATACCTGCACATCCCCTGCCTGTACTAAGGTAGTAAGACGCACGGCCACAGAGCTGCGCGTGTCTGTGCTTGGGCGATCCGCACGAGATATCAGAGAGTGCAAGCTTACCGTTCTCGATTCCCTTCCCTATTCCTAACGCGCTGTGCGTACTACGCCACTGTTTTTGTGTTTATGCGATCGGTTACGTGTCGATCGGATAGGTAAATACGTAATCGGCAGGGGTGGTCGGAAAGCGCAATCCCTATCCATTTTATGTTCAAATTATGGATGAATCAAAGTAAACAATATGACAGCATTGTACATACAACTGATTAGTCGCCTCGTTTTAATTGCTGTTGTGTCCAATGCATCAGAAAAAATCTAATTTTTTAAGACCTGTCTCAGCATGTAATACATAACGGAGGGGGCACAAATCGTGCGTGCAATCGTGTTTGTTGTTTTACACAAAAATGATCAAATTCTTCCGTAAGATATCTATGTGCTAAATCTCTAGCACATATTCCGTTAAATTTGTGCTAATAAACTGTTAGAAAAGTTATCTTCGGTGATGTACTTACGAATATAGAAAGGCAAATCCAAATCTCGTAAAAGGCGCCTGCGTTAAAAACCATGCATCCTATCTTCGTTGTGATGTCCTTTTGTACATACAGTGATCCTCGCCTAAGTCGGATTCGCCTAAATGGCCTAGTACATGCTTCGACGGCAACGGCAAAACCTCGACGGCAAAGCGGCAAACCGCGAGCAGAGCCTAGTACACACAGCGCTGTAATCTCCGACGGAATATGCAAATTTGTCACGTGAACTGTGGATGCTGTTAACGATGGCGGTCCAAAGAATCAATCAAGAGGAGGAACCATTACTCCTACTGTTGTTAGCCAGAAGGCAAAGACAACGCAACCATCGAAGACGAAAGCGACGTGTTTGGGAACACGAAACTTTACAGAAGAGAAACAACTTTCGAGAATTCCATAGGCTTGTCCGTGAACTAACAGGGATTGACTGGTAGCGCCTAACAGGCAGCAGGCCAAATTGTTCTCTGGAAATTAGCTTGGAACAGACACTGACAATCAGGTGATAAAAGAACTTGTGCCATCTGGCTACACATTTCAACATACTTCTCGCTACAAGTTCGATGCCGCGTCAAAACCTGCCCAGAAGCGCGGTGGTGGAGTGGGCTTAATGTGTAAGCCCGGCATGAAAGTTGAGAATGTGCCATCAAGTCATAATAGGCCTAAATTTACCCATTTTGAACATGCCGACTATTATATTACGACACGTGGCGCCAAGTTCAGATTGGGTGTTATATACCGCCCGCCCGCGTCTAAACGAAACGGCTTCACAACGTCTGTTTTCTTCGAGCAGTGGTCGGCATACTTGGACACCGTGATGTTGGACCCGCATGACATCGTTATTACCGACGATCTGAACTTCCATCTTGACATTATATCAGATCCTGACGCACGGCATTTTTCTGAGACGCTCGCTGACCGGGGCATGAACCAAATAATTACAGATGCCACGCACAATAAAGATCACCTCCTGGATGTAGTTATCGTTCGAAACAACAGTGCAATAGTTACTACACGACCGAGTGTGTATGACCCGTGCTTATATGACACACATGGAAATCCACCCGGTGATCACATGACCGTAATGTTCTGTGTAAATGCCACAAAGCCTGCTCGAATGCGTAAAGAGATAGTTTTTCGACGATTGCGTCATATACGTCTTCCTAATTTCAAACGTGACATTACCTCTTTGCTACATGACATAAACAGTGAGGCATCCGTTAGTGACATGGTTGCCACATACAACAATGGCTTACGTCGGCTTGTTGACAAACATGCCCCACTCCGGAAGAGGACCATAACATTGCGACCGGACTGTCCGTGGTACACTGACGAGCTTCGTGACGAGAAACAACGTCGACGGCGAGCTGAGCGCAAATGGCTGCAAACTCGTCTTGAGGTACATCGACAGGCGTATCGCGCTCAATGTGTGGTCTTCAACAACATGCTGGTTACCACAAAGAAAAACTACTACACAGCTAAGATCGCCAACTGCAAAAATGACCAAAAACAACTATTTTGTATCACAAGAAACCTCATGGGCAATAGTGGCATAACGACAATGCCATCGTATGTGTGTCCGGTGGACATGGCGCAACGCTTTGGTGATCACTTTATTGAGAAAGTTTCTAACATCAGAAAGTACATCGTCGACTACGGTGAGGATCGTTCGGCCATTACGTTGGCTGCTATGAGCAACGACGCGGCATTCAGTCTGCTTTGAGACAGTCACTGAATCGGACGATGAACGATTAGTTGCATCCGTTCCAGTTAAGTCGTGTGAATTAGATCCAGTACCGACGTGGCTGCTAAAACAATGTTCGCATGAGTTAGTTCCACTAATCACCGCAACGATAAATGCGTCTCTCACCTCAACAAATGTACTTGCTGACTTCAAGCATGCAATCGTTAAACCACTCCTGAAAAAACCTACGCTGGATAAAGACATTTTGAGCAACTACCGGCCAGTGTCGAACTTGCCATTTGTGTCGAAATTGGTTGAGAAAGTCGTTGCAAAACAAATTAGCACGCACGTTGATGAACATGCTCTGCACGACCCTTTTCAGTCTGCATACCGTCGTGGCCACTCCACAGAAACAGCTCTTCTCCGTGTCAAGAATGACATTGCCGCGACACTGGATAGTACAACAATTCTCGTGATGCTTGATTTGTCGTCCGCGTTTGATACAGTCGATCATGAGTTGTTGATGACTCGACTTGAACACTCATTCGGTATCAACGATAAGGCGCTTGCGTGGCTGAAATCATATATTAGCGAACGGTATCAGAAAGTGGAAGTGGGAAGTGCCGAGTCGGTTGAGTCAATCTTGGCGTGTGGCGTCCCTCAAGGGTCGGTGTTGGGCCCTACTTTGTATTGCATGTACACCAAACCTATCGAAGATATTGTTGCTAAACACGGCATGGGGCATCACTGTTATGCTGATGACATTCAAATCTATCTCACGGTTGAACGAGATGAATCAATTGTGACGGCACTGGCTAAGGTGAAATTGTGTGTTGCGGAAGTGGCTGCATGGTCGACTAGAAACAAGTTAAAACTGAACACAGAGAAATCCGAGGCGATCGTTTTTTCTCCAGCGAAGAAATGCGGCAGTCTGCCATCGAATTCAACCATCATCGTGCGTGCGCAGTTTGGGTGTGCTATTTGATAGCAACCTGAAAATGGAACAGCAGATTGCCAACACTGTGAAAAGCTGCTACTATCATATTAGAAACATTGGGCGAATTCGGCCACATCTGACGGAAGAATCATGCAAGACACTTGTTCACGCACTAGTGACATCCCGTTTAGATTATGGGAATGCACTTCTTTATGGTCTCCCACACACGGTGATGCAACGTCTACAAAGGGTGCAGAACTGTGCCGCTCGCCTAATTACTCGCACGAGGAAATACGAACACATCACGCCCGTGTTGCAGCGTTTACACTGGCTACCTGTTCATTTGAGACCGACCTACAAAGTGCTGGTGTTTACGTATTGTGCCTTGAATGGTCTTGCGCCGGACTACATAAGTGAGTTAATTGGCTACCGTCCCATCAACAGAACTCTACGATCTACCTCGCAGCCTCGCCTTTTGTTCGTACCGGCCTCACAAACTGTTACTCATGGTGATCACCGTTTCGCGGTTTGCTCGGCGGTTCTATGGAACAATTTGCCTCCTACGCTCAGGACAGCAACATCATTACAAGTGTTTAAAATACTTTTGAAGACTCATCTATTTAAACAAGCGTATTTATAATTCACCGACTAGGACATTTTATGTGCTTTCTATTGATAAATGTATTTTTTGTTTTATTAGTTTCTTAACATATTTATGGTTCTTCTTCTTGTATAAATGAATGTATTTCTAGTAGTTTTTATAAATGTCTTAATTTATGTAAACGTTTTTTTAATGATCTCTCTTTTTTAGTAACTATATTTAAGTTAATGTTATATTTTTTACATATTTATTTCTTAATTAGCATTTCTTTTTATGTAATATACTATTATATACGTGTGCATGTATGTAAAGCGCCCGAGGGCAATTTTAATTGATTGGGCGCTATATAAGTATTCTAATTTATTTTATTTTATTTATGACAGTTACGATGATCGATTTTTGTTTTATGGCATAAGAGCAGTTTGCTATACTACTAAGTAACGTAGAGGAGGCAATCCGCAAATTTTGTCAGGGTTATCAACATACGGCGCTGCTTATTCAGTCGGATACGAATTCGTTATCTTGCATCTACATAACTACGTATTATTCACATGTTTTGTTATGTTGAAATAACATTATAAAAACTGTGTTCCTTCCTGAAAATAAAATAAAAGTTACACCAATTTAAACAAACAATATAAAACAATGAATCTGCACTTTTATTTTATAGTGTTTACATCGGTATATTGCAACACGTGCAGCCAGACATGTGCAATTTGACGTCACACCATCTTTGCTCAACTCGGACAGAATTCCGAGGAACGGTTGATTTGTAATGTATTTCCCATAAAAAATATTCGTCTAAATCGGATTGTGTAAGTCGAATCTTCGCATAACTCGGGATAACTGAGTCGATCCATTTGATCCGAGATAATGTGTTTTTCCTCGCCTAAGTTGGATCGCAGTATTCAACCAAATCACTTGGTTGCTTAGAGTATTTAACAAGATTTAACAAGATTACCATCCAGAGAATTAACTCTAGGTGGCAGGTGGACAAGGAAGCCCTTTGGCTTATCGAGAGTCCAACCCTTTATCAATGTTTATCCCGCCCTTCTGAGGTATATTTCGATTTTATTTTTAAACATATTCACGCTACTAGCACCCACACAATCAGCACATAATCTGTTCCATTCATTTACAGTCCTTTGTGAAAATGAGAACTTTCTTATATCTAATCTACAATGCTCCTTTGCTAATATAACTTCATGTCCTTCTATCTTTCTTATCTGAGAAAAACATATTTCTATCAATATTTTCATAACCATTTATTATTTTAAACACTTCTATCTGATCTCCTCTCAATCTTCTGGTCTCTAGTATTGTTAAACCACATTCTTTTAGGCGAATTTAATAACTAAGATCCCTCAGTTTTTGTATAATTTTAGTCGCTCTCCTCTGTACTCTTTCTAGCATATATATGTCCTTCTTGCAATATGGCCTCCACGCTTGTATACAATATTCTAAATGAGGCCTCACTATTGTTTTGTACAGCGGTATTATTAATTCTTTTTCCTTATACGCTATATTTCGCCTAATTAATCCAAGGATTTGATTTCCCTTTGAAGCTGCAATTCCGCACTGCTCTCAAACCTTCAGATCAGCACTAATGGTTAACCCTAAGTCATTTTCTTTTACAGTAGTACTTAGTACAGAACCTCCCATTGTATATTCTAAATCTGCGTTCCCTTGTCCTGTGTGGAGACATTTGCATTTCCAAAAATTGAACAGCATTTGCCACTTTTCAGACCATTTGATCAACTAGTCAAGATCATCTTGTAAATGCTGTCTATCTCCATCACTTTTAATCCTTCTAAACACTTTTGTATCATTCGCAAATGTCAACACCTTGCTTGTTATTTCATCATCCAAATCGTTGATATATATTAAGAATAATATAGGTCATAGTACTGATCCCTGTGGTACCCTACTCAATACCGATTTCCAGTTTGAAGCCTCCCTATCAACTACCACGTTGTCTTCTGTCAATCAGCCATTTTTTTATCCAGTTTATTATACCATTTCCTATGCCATGGGCCTTTAGTTTAAGCAGTAATCTTTGATGTGGTACTTTGTCGAAAGCTTTTTGAAAATCTAAGTAGACGATATCTACTGGTGATCCCTCATCTACCCACATGGTGATGTCTTCTAAAAACATAACATGTTTGTTAAGCATGAGCTCACTTTTAAAAACTCATGTTGAGATGGGTTTATCAAGTTATGTTTAACAAGAAAATCCACCATGTGATCTTTAATTAGTCTTTCTAATAATTTACAAATCACTGATGTTAATCTCACTGGTCTATAATTCTCTGACTTGTTTCTCGAACCTTTTTTTAAATAACGGTATAATGTTTGCCTCTTTCCATTCTAAAGGAACCACTCCCTCTTCTAATGACAAATTGAAACTGTTGCAAGCGGTACGCTAATTTGTTCTACAATTTCTAATAGTAGTTTGGGCGGAATCCCATCCACTCCAGGTGATTTATTATCCTTCGTAGCCCTTATTTTCTTAACTACCATTTCCGGGGTTACAATTAACTGTATATATATATATATTATACGTACTAAAAAATGAAACGGCTATTCTAAAAAATAATCCAAACAGTCACAGCAACTTACGTAGGCGTCACGTCTTCACTCATCTAATACAACTAGCATCACCAAGCCAATGGACTCTGGCATAACCAAGAACATGACGTTCCATTACCGGTACATCCTAGCCACCAGGAGACTAGCGGCATCAGAAGGAGACGTACCATTTTCTCAAGAAGTTTAACTATGTTGGACGTCATCATTGCTCTGAAACCAGCGTGGAACAAACTGAAACCTAAAACACTTCTAACCTCCTAAAAATCGGGATTCGTCTAAGATGTTGAGCGTCAAGACGATGATGAAGACGAAGTAGCACCTTCGTTCAGAAACGTACGAAATAAGCTCCATGAGATGTATAAAGATGTTGTTTGCACGGTGGACGACTGTGTTGGTGTGGACGAGACAGCAGAAACGTTGGCTACTCCAAATAACGAGCAGATCATTGAAACCGTACAACACCCCCGACGCAGACTGAGCGATGAAGAGGGCGACGAAGTATCGGTGTCTGAAGATAAGATAACAAAGCTCAGTGGCGCACATGCTGCTTAATGGCCGCTAATCAAGACACTCTGGTTTAACCCTCGTGAAAATCGAAGAGTTGCCTGACAAGTAGAAGCCATTATCATGAGATAGAAGATGATTGACATTTACAATCAATAATAATTACTAAGTTATAACCTCAGAGATTCGTGCCAAAATGAAGCATAAAACTGTTCTAATACTGCATAATGTTGTATGTTGCTTGTGGACATCAACATAATATGTTGAATTACTGCGGTATCAAGTCACTTTCAAGCGTTATTCACAGTTACCTAAGGGCTTTTAGAGGGTTGCCTTTGGCGCTGGGATATATCATATTCGGCTAAGTCGGATTTTCGCGTAACTCGGATTAAATCACTCGGTCCGATTGAATCCGACTTAGGCGAGGTTTAATGTAATTCCAAAATGATTTAGATGTATTATGGTCTGTACATTTGAGCTTGTGATTAGGACCACATATCCAGCTGAAAAGGGCACAAATGTACGATACGTCGGAGCGTGAAACGCCGTATGCTGACACTCCTGACGGTTACGGTGTCGCGCTTACATTTATGGGGGCGTTAAATAATATCCGGGTGACGTTTCTGCGCGTGCGCGTATCTAGAGGAATGTATTTAGCACCAGCTACGACTGTCGCGTTTTCATTTATCCGGGCGTTATGTATGTTTATATGTATATGTATATATATATATAATTACAAATATGTATATATATGTATACATAAATTATAAAATGTTTGCTTCCACGCATACGTCACGTGACTTACTCTTATACTTCGTCACAAATCTGAAACAGTACATCAATTTTAATTATGTACTCTAACTACAACGCTCGTATTACGATAGCAAACGAAATATATTTAACTACTGGATATTATTTATCACTACGTGATCTACTGGTGCCAACTATTATGCCTTACATACGCACATAAACATCACCCGGATAAAATTTAACGCCTGGATAAATGTAAGCGCGACCACATATCTCCAACAATCGACACCGATCGCGCAGTGCATTGGGGATAGGGAAGGGAATCGAGATCGGTATGATTCCAAACTCTCTATTACGAAAGAACGCGCTGACGGTTGTCAAGTTGCGCCACAATTAGATAAAAAAGTAACGGCCATAAACTTAACTCGACGCCGGGAAATGTCTACTGCTCCGTGTGTGCCAGTGCTGAGTCAGCGACGCAGGGGACGAGGAAACCCGGGAGGATGCGCGGAGAATGGCAACGATTCACGACAAATACAATACAGGGAATTGTTTATGCATTAATATTTGTTGTATATATTAATTTGATTTAATTTGATTTGGTTTACAATTGTACTATTTTAGACTTTTTATAAATACCTAGTCTGTTTTTATTATTATACAAGTGTTATAGATATAATGGTTTCCTCTATTCGACGCTATTTAAAAGTTCTTTCAGACAAAATTTACGTTTACATCACCAAGTCTTACATATGTGTACATAATTATATTGTTTTACTTTAGCCAGTTTTTGTTGTAGACTCTGTGAACACCATTGAACAGAGTCTCTCTGGATACCAGTGTCTAAATAAAGTTCATTATTATTATTTATTGTTAAATATAGAGGGTCACTGTGATTCGAAGAGTCGACACGACATAAACAAGCGACAGTTTCGTTTATTTAGAAGTAGGTGGCGCTGCAGGTGGAATCACAACATTGACCAATCGACGGCATTCAATTTCGTTGCTTCTCTGGCGAGCACCCCCAGGGCTACATGCTAGTGTTTGTAATCGCCCCCATCACGTCCACGCTCGAATAAACAACAGTGTAACTATTGACACCAGCACACATCTCGCACAGCAACGTTCGTTCATACATAGAATTTTAGAGCGATTACACACAGTCTATGCGATATATCCTACAGTGGATGATTCGCAAGACAAGGAGACGAGGAACACCGGGCAGATAAGAAACATTCATACAAACAATTACAGTAGTCACGTGGTGATTTGTAAATGTAATTGAAGTGCACAAACTTTGTTCTTCCAGATGTCATAAATTGGTATAACAAAATCAAATAACAGTACCAACCAGCCAGCAGATCGGTCAAACATGCAGTCGAACTGCAATGACAGTGTCTAGTTACCGTATCTGGGTACCTGATCACGCACGACCAAGCACTGGTCCAAGGTAACAGGGTGATCTACGCGTGAACGACATTGCATGGAACACTGCTGTTCTCGGCACGGCCACGCAATTGTCAACTAAGCTGAGATGTCCACGTGGCTTTCAAGAGAAACAACACACATGGAGAGTGACCGGATATTGGCCACGGAATCACGATAACACGCCTCAAAGATCGCGTCAGAATAACCGGAACTATCAACAAATAAAATTGCTTGGGTCATAGTTGGCTAACCAGTGTCACAAAGTTTCAGTTCACGGCGAACATACATTGGAAGGTCCATTGGCTACGGCAGGAAGCAGCCAATGCTCTAGTGTTCTCCTATACTGGGTACTTCACCGCCGATATAAATGTGTTGGGCACGTTCGTTTAAAAAAAAGGTATTTTGGTACAGAAAGATCCACCAGGGCTTATTCCCCACCAACCAACGTCAGGAATACTGGGTATGAATGCTTTGGTTAGCATCATGACGCTGTCGCGCAACGGTCGTGTAATTACTATTGAACTAAGCCACAATTGCCAGTTAATAGCGTGTTTAATGGTCGCACACTGTATAACAACAACAAATTGCATAGGAATGTGATTACAACTGGTTAACGCTTATACAATTAACACGGAAGCGGGTCGCTCAAACGCAACTAAATCACAAAATAGTATCGTTGATAATATCGTTTGATCACAACTCACGTGTCTACCTATGCATCGTTACGGATGTCACGCTACGTTATGTGTGTGTTTCTCAGGCGTCACGTCGCGAATGTCGCACGTCTGATGTTTGGTTCTCGGGCGTCGCGTCACGAATATCATGCCACGTGATGTGTCGTTCCAGGGCATCGCGTCGATCAGGAATATTACGCCACGTGATGTGTCGTTACCGGGCGTCGTGTCACGGATGTCTCGCCATGTCGATGTCCGCCTCTTTGCGAATCACCGCCTCTTACCGATAAATGCGCATTCGGCCTCTGACTGTCCGTAAATTACGGCGCAGTCATCCATACACGGACTGTCCGTTAAGTATATGCGGCACAGTCACCCACTATTGGACGGTCCTCTTCACTGTCGTAGCTTTCCCTAACAAGCTGCGTTCGACCGACCACTCTGGACTGTTCTGCAGCTCTTATTTACTAACTGTTCGGTGTCATGCCCCAACGATCACTCTGTCCAACTGTCGTGGACGAGTTGCATGTTTTGCAATACAAAGCATGCCCGGCTACCTTACTTTTTACGCAACCTAAGATACCCGTCTGCAGCGCAAACAGGGAACAACACAAGACAAAATAAATGTATTACTCCTACATCACCACAACAGCCCCCTCACAAAATAATACATCACAGTTTGTTTTGCATCTCGATTACTTCAAACAAAGTTCAGTAATTATCTACACCCCGGAGCGGCTTAGGAAATCTGCGGTGGTGTTATAACTCTCTTAATAATGCGCACACGATAACGGTACATTTGCAGGTGCAGGGCCCAGCGCATAACACGACCATTGCTGAAGTTAGTACAATTCATTAAGGCTAAAGGTTGCGAGAAATGAAATTTTTATTTCCCACTGGTTCTGCATCAAATACAGTTCACGCATTTAGTCTGCGTAAATCAATTCAGTATCTAACCGACCCGTCCGATTTCCTAGTTCATGCTTAACAGGTTAAAATATAGGGAAGTTATTCCGGTCCCACCGATGATTGCACCGACAGCGAAGGTTTTGTACCTCATGTTAAAAGATAAGGACTAAATGCTGTGTTAACACATATAAATTTCCGCGAATTTAGGCTAGGTGGGTCTCTTTTTTTGTAATATTGGTTTTATGGGATTTTACAAAAGTAATTTCAATCTCATAACATGGACAATTTTATTGTAGCTTTTTCAAATTTTTCGCTCCTGGGCTACAATAACAACAAAAAAGTGGCACCAATTTAAAAAGTACTGTTTCACCACTTTATCAAAATAAGTATAGTTAGACATTTATTAAACTGGCGGCTATATGCGTAGGTACGATAGTTATTTTTACATCATGAGCTTGCATACAGTTTTGATTTGTTCATGAAAAATGGCGTGATAATTAGATTAGCACACATTCGAAACTTGCGCGTATGTAAATAATCTCGTTCAGTGACGTCATTAAATAAGTACGCGTTGTTAATTGGTCAAACTGGTAGTAATTCGGCTAGCAGACGTATGCAACTTGAGCAAATGTAAATATTCTCGTTCAGGGACGTCATTAAATAAGTACGCGTGGTAATTCGGTAAAACTGGTAGTATCGGCTAGCCGACATTTAGAACTTGCGCGTATGTAAATAATCTCTTTCAGTGACGTCATTAAATCCGTACGCGTACTAAATCGGTAAGTTCGTATAAGTAACATGTTTGCCCATTGAACAGTGGACGTATCCGTGAGACAGGCGATTTCCGACGCCATCCAACGAATACCAATGTTACTATTTAGAGAAACGCCACCTATCATGGACGCCATATGTCTATTCGTCGACACACTTCCTGGAATGGTAGAACTATAGAGGCAGTCATTACAGTCACATGACTTCAGGTGTGACGGCACTTCCGGCGTAGCGTCTCTATATATAATTGGAGTACTACGTTACGTGGTGGCGCCTTCTTGCGGGTAAAATTCACTAGGCGGAACTTATAATTAGACCAACGAGTTTCAAGAACCTGACTTAAACCAACGTGTGCCACGAACCGAACTTAGACCACCGAGTTCGAAGAACCAAACTTAGACAAGCGAGTTGCACGAAATTGAACAAACTTAGCAATATACGTAGGTTTCATTCAGCAAATTCAGCAAGATACACAGGTTCCATTCAACAAGTTCAGCAAAATACACAGTTTCAATTCAGCTAATTCAGCAAGATACACAGGTTCCTTTCAGCAAATTCAGCAAGACACACAGGTTCCACGAACCAAAGTTAGACAAGTGAGTTTCAAGAACCACACTTAGACCAGCGAGTTCCACTTTGACTACAGAGTTCTACGAACCGAACATAGACTACAACTTCCATTGACCGTACAGGTCTACGACCTTCCCATCCTACTATAACCCTTCACTATAACACCTGTTAGTGTACTCAACTCAAGCACTTATCCACAACTATCCTACGTGTGACGGGAGCTCACTCACTCAGTAATCACTCACTCAACTCACACATTCAACTCACTCACTCCCTCAACTCGCTCAACTCACTCACTCAACTCATTCATTCAAGGCGCTCACTCAATTCGCTCACTAAAATCACTCACTCCTTCACTCACTAACTCACTCACTCACTCACTCACTCACTCACTCACTCACTCACTCACTCACTCACTCACTCACTCACTCACTCACTCATTCACTCACTCATTCACTCACTCAACTCACTTAACTCACTCAACTCACTCAACTCACTCAACCCATTCACTCACCTCATTCAACTCACTCACTCATCTCATTCAACTCACTCAGGCACTCACTCAAATCAATCACTGATTCAACTCCCTTACTCACTCACTCCCTCACTCACTCTCTCAACTCACTCATTCGTCTCACTCACTCACCCACTCACTCAAATCACCCACTCAACTCACTCACTCAACTCTGTCATTCAGTCACTCACTTGTCCCATCTGTTGTTTCCTGTTGTCTCATTTGTTGTCTCGTCCATTGTCTCGTACGTTGTCATAGTCGTTGTCTCGGGCTTTGTGTTATTCATTGTATCCATCGTTGTCTCGTTGGTTGTCTCGTTTGTTATCGTCTGTTATCTCGTCCATTATCTCGTCTGTTATCGTATTTTGTTGTCTCATCTGTTGTCTCGTCCAATGGCACTTACACACACACACACACACACACACACACACACACACACACACACACACACACACACACACACACACACACACACACACACACACACACACACACACACACACACACACACACACACACACACACACACATGGTTTAATCATAACATTGTTCACATCGTTCTAAAAGCACTATTTTTGGACCAGCACTAGATATGGCCATGCCATCTAATTTTTTTGCGGGAGCCAAGGTGGATTCTTGCTGTGGGGGCCATATTTGACAAAACCAAGATATCTGCTGTCCAGAGTAAGTTTGAGAACAAAAGTAGTAGAACCATAAATGATACCACGTTTTAGGGGTTTTCGAGTATGGAGAATCCATTTTTGGTGTTAGTTTGCTGATTCTAGGTAGAGGTCACGTGATATGGTCAAATCCAAGGTCATTTTGGCTCAAAATACCGATATTTTGAGCCATAACCGTACTATATATATTTTTTGGATTCTGGATGTCTTACATCGACATAATTGATATTCTATTTGGACTTCTGCGAATGAATGAATGACAAGAACACAGGTCAAGAGGCATACAAAGACTTCAAGCGCAATCGTCTTGAAAACGACCATCCTGATGCTGTGGACTTCCATGCCAAGGTGAAGAAACAGGGTCTCAAGACATTCGCGAACATCTCTACCAAGAATGTCACGTGTAAGGGTAAAGACATCATCATAAAGGCTGATAGAAACTTGTTTGGCCGCATGATAGTCATCGCACAAAGTCGTCAGCTTGACATGCATGATACGTTTGCCAATCCACTTGGACCCTTGCCATGAGTTTTGTCGAATGAGGATAGATCGCTACGAAAGACAGATAAAGACAAACTCCTAAACGACATTGTAAAGAACATGCTACCAGCTGAGACTCTTCCCAATCAGTCCGCTTGAATGAGTGTCGTTCAGAAAATGAATGGAAGCAACCAAACAATTGCTGAACTTTCAAAGTATGTTCTTAAGCTTATATTGCACGAAGGTGCTCAGAGCCAGTGATCAATCAATGATGCAGAGAGGAGCAACAGGGATTCAGGAACTGGTGTTAAATTTAGGACTATAGTTGCAGGTCATAAGATAAAGCAGTGGCGGAACTTCCTGTCTGAAGCAGAGAACAAAACAAGTCTGATCCAGTTCCTTGTCGGAGAATGGAAATAATCGAGCAGTAGAGAGATGGTGGCAGAAAACAACTGCATGTATCATGCGGTGAGAACTGCAGGAAGATAACCAGTGATGGTTGCTCCAAAATATATCAGCTGTTCTCCTCATAAGAAGAGGCAAACACGCGGGTTATATTGCATGCGAAACATGCAGCAGATAATGGATACCCAAGTGTGGTCATTGTCTCTGAGGACACAGATGTCTTTGGCGAGGGACATCCCCAGCCGTCTGCACCAGAAGCGAGGCACCAACATCAGAACGCAGTTCATGGACATTACAAAGTTCAGAGACTTTCTTTGATATGACCTTTCGTACGCATATTAATCTGACTGCATTCCTTCACAGGGTATGACACCGTAAGTGCCTTCGTTGAACGTGGCAAGACGGGATCGTTGGATAGGCTAAGCAGGGACTTTCAAGAACATTTCGCCAGTCTGGGAAAGACATGGGACGTTTCAGCTGAACTGTTCACTGTTCTGCAGCATTCCACATGCCTTCTCTATTCACTTTCATCCAACACAAGATAGATGAATGCGTTGAGATATAAAATGTTTCTAGCCAAACGAAGTGAAGTTGAGTCAAGCCTTCTTCCCCCATGTGAAGACAGTCTGTTCAAACATGCAATGCGTGCCAGCTATCAGGCTGGGGCATGGGGACGTAGCTTGGAGAGGAATCCTGATGTACCTGATCCAGCCGGACACGGCTGGACAAAAAGAGATGATGACATTTTAAGCACAGACTGGATGCTGGAAATGATTGTTTGCCAGTGCAGACGAGAATGCAAGCAAGAGAGCTGCATTTGTATTAACAATGTGCAAACTACAGAACTGTGTGGATAAAAAATCTGACGACTCCGAACTGGAAGACTCTGTAGACATTGATTCTGATTATTGTTAGTAAGGTAATTATTACCAAGCTTTGTTATCTAGTTAGCCTCCTAATGAAGGTACTAACTTCAGGTAATCCGTGACGTAGGGACGCTCTGACACGAAACTCGAAGGCGCATGGGCGTTAAGGTGTCGTGTAGTGGCACCAATGGAAACAGTTGTAATAAAAAGTACCATGCAAAGTTTCTTTTAACAATAACTAACTGCTTTTTATTTAAAAATAGGATGTACTACGTAGTATGATAGTTTTTTAACATATGTAAATGAATATAATGTAAATGTTTTAAATAAAGTATATAAAACAACATTGAAGGAAAATGAAGGACAATTGAGGAGAATTCAGATTGTATTTTGGATTAGGTGATGAAAACCTGAATTTAATTCAGCAGAGGAAACAACTGGAATCGGCGTGGGTGGGTCTCCTGTGGGTCCTTCATTTTTCCTCTTTTTAGTGATAGTATGTAAAGATCTGTTGATTGGCTGCAAATTAACTATGGGTTGTTCCCATACCCCAAAACAACACTTTTCTGTTAGTTTTGTAAATATGACTTTCTATCGTTTGGTGTGGAAGGGACATTTGGCAAAATAATTGAACAATTACCCCTTTCAGTTCTCACAGGGTGTCTATCATTCACATTATGGGCAGTTAAGATGAAATATATCCCTCATTCATGAAGTAGTACAATTAATGCCAAGGTGTCAGATTTTTAGCATCTCCAAAATTCCGTGACCTTTTGACCCAATATGACCTAATTATTAATCCAATTTGTACATATCAGATATCAGTTTGTAGAGGGGGATTTAATACCAACATTTTGAATGGTAATTTGTGAGGCAGTTTTGATTGGTTGCAAAGTTATGGTACACTTTCCCTACCCATAAATATTTGACAAGAATTTGTCCTCGCCTCATTATGTTTACGGAGTGATATCCACCAAAAAGCCACCACGTACAAAAGTCTTTCACATTAATTAACTACAAGCATAGGGCTATTAAAAAAACCATGAGATTTTGCCCGCCCACATGATACAAATTACGGCTCTGGCCCATGGACTTCTTTCAACGAAACACGATGTTGTATCACACCCGGTCAGTGCATGGAAGACAGACAGTGTCTTGCACTTGTCAATACCAAGCTCGTGTGCAATAGCAGTTGCATCAACGTATCGGAATGATTTCCCTGTGTCGATCGCTAGACTTTCACAGCCAAGTCTGCGAGCGAAGCTGACGGCTAGCATGACAACATCAGTATCAACTCTTCTCATGACAGTCTTCCTTGCGTGACACCGCCTGCAGCGTGCGGCAGCATCCGGGTGCCTGTCTTTTCGTGTATACACGATGATAGTTATTAGGACTATTACCACGATTTAATTTTTTTTCGTTTTCTTTGATTCAAGTACGTCATGGACGTTTGCAGGGGGGCAAGGGGACACTTGCCACCCTAGTTTTAATTTTTTTGACATATATTCGTCAGTTAAAGTATATGTTAGGCTTTTGTTAGTCTTACGTTTTATTATAACATATATATATATATATATACATACATACACTGTATATGTATTTTATTCATTTTTTTAAATGGCTGCCATTTCTGAACGCAACAAAATCTGGAATGCCTCCAATCTTTAAAATGGTTCCCTTGGTGTATAAAACAGATCAGCAGTGTTTTGTTTTTATCAAAAAATGCACAATTGTTTAACATATCCGCTGGACTAGCTAATGGGTCCTCGCACATATATTCCGTACACCAATTCAAAAGGTGAAAATCCTAAACTCTCGTGGGGAACTTCCCTGTAGGAAAAAAATAGCGCTGGTATAATATGTCTATCCCAATCACGTGGTTTCTCGGCTGCCATTTTTCGCAGCATTTGTCGAATTGTGCCATTGAATCGTTTCACTAAGCCGTTACACTATGCATGATATGGAGCTGCGTGAAGCTGTCGGAACAAAAAACAGAAGCGAAATCTCACGCATAAGATCTGAAACAAACTGAGATCCTCGGTCGCTCAATATATTTCTAGCAATGCCTATCCTGCTGAATATGATTACCAATTCTTCTGCACACTCTATATTATCAATGCATTTCATGGGAGCTTCTGGACATCGTGTGGCGCAATCAATCAACGTCAAAATCCACCTGTTCGGACATTGGTAGTGGCCCAACCAAGTCTGTTGCTACACGATCGAATGGTTCACCAATGATGGATATACCTACCAGTGGTGTCTTTCCGCATCTGCTTTTCGGTACTGTTCTTTGACATGTATCGCATGACTGGCAATATTTCGTAACATCGTTATACGCCCCTAGCCAAAAGAAATTCGAAGTTATTCTGTCATGTGTCTTCTTAGTAGCCAAATGACCAACTAATATTGAATCATGAGGTACGTCTAGCACTGATACATGCAAAGCGAGGGTTAACACTAGTTGTTTGTGTATTACTGATCCCTTCTCCGATGGATATGTGAACTGTATGTACATCAATTCATTGTTCTCGTCTACATAGTACACTTCGGTATCCCACTGTTTCGGCTTCTCAGTACCCTTTCATCTGTCCTTCGCCGTAGTTTGTCTATAGTTTTGCCTGTTTCTTGTAGCCTTCTAACCTCTGCACTGAACACATCGACTACCTTCGTTTTAGCTACTTTCAGGGTCGTAGCGGTTTGTGCTTGCTTTGCGAACGTGTCATTACGGCCGCTGTCACCTCATGGTCAGTTATATCGTCATTAATTTTGTCCATGTATACTGTTTTCTCTGCGCTTACACTGGTTGGTGACCCTCCATTCAGCTCATGATCAGTCATCTCATCGTTGATTTTATCAACGTCTGCTGTTTTCTCTACTCGTACAGTGGTTGGTAAGTCTCTTGTCATCTCATGGTCAGTCATCTCATTATTGTTTATATCAACGTCGGTTGTTTTCTCTACTCTTACATTGGTTGGTAAGTCTCTTGTCATCTCACGATCAGTCATCTCATCATTGATTTCATCAAAGTCTACTGTTTTCTCTATTCTTACATTGGTTGGTAAGTCTCTTGTCATCTCACGATCAGTCATCTCATCATTGATTTTATCAAAGTCTGCTGTTTTCTCTATTCCTACATTGGTTGGTAAGTCTCTTGTCATCTCACGATCAGTCATCTCATCATTGATTTCATCAAAGTCTACTGTTTTCTCTACTCTTACAGTGGTTGGTAAGCCTCCCGTCATCTCGTGATCAGTCATCTCGTTATTGATTCCATCAATGTTTACTGCCTTCTCTGCATTTAGTGTGGTTTGCTCTAACTCGGGTATTTCTCATTTAGTGTCTGGATCCTCTTGGATCCGTGCTCCAGGAAGGTTTCCAATGACCAAATCGTAAACTGGTGAGTCCATAGCTACGCCTTCCACTGTACCACTGTAGTACGGGGTGTCTACCGTTTTGGTTACTACTGGAACTTCAATCACTATCCCATCCATCTTCACGCAGCCTCTGATTTCCCCTGTGGATCACAAAGATCCTTTATGATGACCATTGCAGAACAGCCACTATCTCGTTACAATCCTACCAAGCCTCGTCGTCCGTCTACTCGTCCTACTGCGACTACCATGCCTTTTATCTTGGTTAGCAAAAGCGGTCATTTCCAGTAATTGGAATATTTCTTTCCAACTTTATCCTCAACGTAGCGGACATTTCCGCTTTGTTTCGTAGCCTCCTTTGAACAGTGATGCTATTTCACCGAGTCTCGTTTTGTCTGTCTTCACATCTATGTATCTTGTTCTGAGTGCAATACCGTGCAATGTGTTTCATAGAACCACATATCCAACATGTACGACCAGCATTATGTGTACTCGGGTCGTATTGACGCGATTCTCCTACGCTACTGCGAGGCTGTTTTTGTGTTCCCACTGGTCAGTTTCTGTCCATGTTATCTGGTCCTCTACTATCACGATATTCACTCTTACTCTTATTAAACATCCACCAGTGTGTAAATGTCTTGCGATGAGCTTTTAGATACTGTTCAACAATAACGCACATCTCTTTGAAAGAGTCAGGTGTTCTTTCCTCATTGAACACTTGCAAATCTTTGAACACAACCCCTAACACTTGCTCTCTGATAATCATGTCCCGAAGGCCTTTAAATGTCTCTGGAGTCTCACTCAACTTAATATATCTATTAGATAACCCGTGACACGGTTTCCAAACTGGCTAAACCTTTCACCGTCCTCGGGTTTTGTATGTAGAAACTTGTCTCTAAAGTCTGCGTCTGTCAAACGATAGCAGTTTGGCAATGCCACTTTAAGTAAGCCATAGTCACTACTGTCGCCAATGTCCATATGATGAAAAACTTGCAAAGCATTGCCCTTTAACAGCGCACGTAGGTTAGATGACCATCGCTCTTTTGGCCACCCGTGCATCGTAGCATATCCCTTAAAACGGCGCAGTTATGCATCTAAATCATCAGTCCGTTCGTCGAAAGTGGGTATCTTAGGAACAACCTACTGATGCCTCTAATTGAATGTGTATCTCCTGCCTGTCTCCTATCGTTTTCGGTTAATCTAAGTGGGGCTATTTCTTATTTATGTTGCCCCGTCCCTTTCATCAGGCTGTTCTTTCTCACGTTCACATTCACGCTGCTCTTTCTCAAGTTCACGTTCACGCTGCTCTTTCTCACGTTCACGTTCACGCTGCTCTTTCTCAAGTTCACGTTCACGCTGCTCTTTCTCACCTTCACGTTCACGCTGCTCTTTCTCACCTTCACGTTCACGCTGCTCTTTCTCATCTTCACGTTCACGCTGCTCTGTCTCACGTTCACGTTCACGATGCTCTTTCTCAAGTTCACGTTCACGCTGTTCTTTATCACGTTCACGTTCACGCTGCTCTTTCTCACGTTCATGCTGTCTTGCTCCTTCATCGCGCAAGAACGTGGACACATTTTCTCCATCAAATTCTGCCTGTTTAGCCAATTCTATTAGTTCTCTCAATTCATATGTAGCCATATTTATTCACCTATACATTATATACTCAATAATGTTCCGTAGTGTTTAAGAACTTTGATATAGCTATTGTTTTCGTTGATATATCTACATAAGTAACACGATAATGCAAGGTAACATTAGAGTGAAACAACTGAACCATTGTAATCAACGAATGTCATGCGCATTGGATACACACACAAAACTGCAAATGATCCGCTTACCGATCTGCGCCTGACGAACAGTTCATCGTCTATTGTTGTCAGCTACTGATTTCGTCATAAGCATCTCGTAACAGTTGGCATTCTTACATGTGTCGTTCTTGGGCGTCGCGTCACGAATGTCATGTCACGTGATGGGTCGTTCCCGGGCGTTGCGTCACGGATGTCACGCATCTGGTATGCCGTTCCTTGCGTCGCGTCGATGAGAATATTACGCCACGTGATGTGTAGTTCCCGGGCGGGCGTCGTGTCACGGATGTCACGCCACGTAGTGTGTCGTTCTCGGACGTCGCGTCACGAATACCATGCCACATGATGAGACGTTCCTGGGCGGCGCGTCACGGATGTCACGCGTCTGGTGTGTCGTTCCCGAGCGTCGCGTCAATCAGGAATATTACGCCACGTGACGTGTCTTTCCCGGGCGGCGTGTCACGGATACCTCCCCACGTCGCTGCCCGCCTCTTCGCGAATCACCGCCTCTTGCCGACAAATGCGCATTCGGCCTCTGACGTACTGTCCGTCAATTACGGCGCAGTCAACCATACACGGTCCTCTCACTGTCGTAGCTTCCTTCGCAAGCTATATTTGACCGACCACACTAAACTGTCCGCCAATTGCGACACAGTCAACTACCTAGCGAGCTACGTTGGACCAACCACTCTAGACTGTTCTAAGGCAATTATATACTAACTATTCAGCGTCATGCTCCAAAGATCACTCTGTCCAACTGTCTTGGACGAGCTGCATATTATGCAATACAAGGCATGCACGGCTACCTTACTCCTTACGCAACCTAAGATACCCGTCTCCAGCGCAAACAGGGAACAGCACAAGACAAAATAAATATATTACTCCTACACCGTCACAGACATCCCAGACATAAGGGAATTACTTCACACTATTGAGACCCATGATACTAACCCGAAACAGGATATCGAGTTGTGAAAATTGCAGGTGATACTAGTGTGAATATACAAGCATCGTCGTCGTGTAACGTAACTGCCAGGTCGACATTCTAACGCTGGGCAAGCGCTCTGCGGGAGGGCCCGGTAACACAAGCTGGGTCGACACTACGTAATTATCACGATAACTAATTAGCCCTACTGTCGAGCATCACGCAGGCAGGCGTAGTAACATAGACACTGTGTTAGTTGACGCTATCGTTGGTAAGACACTAGTAAGTTGGTGTTGTATGTCAGACAAGAATACCAACAAGGTTTTAGATATGGGCTCTGAAGTAACGATTTTACAAGAGCGGTGGTTCAATGAATATTTAATAACGACAGTCAATTGTTTACAAGATGCATCTTCGTTGCTGGAAGCAGCCAATGGTCTAGTATTCCCCTATGTTGGGTACTTCATTGCCGATATAAATGTGTTAGGCACGGTCGTTAAGAACAAAGGTATTTTGGTAAAGAACGATCCACCAGGGCTTAATCCCCACCGATGAACGTCTGGAATATTGGGTATAAATATTTTCGGTGACATCCCAGAGATAAGGGAACTACTTCATATGTTACTAACCCGATAGTAACCTGAAGCGGGATATCGAATAGGAAAAATTGCATGTGATACGAGTGTGAATATAGCAGCATGGTCGTCGTGTAACGTAGCAGTGCCAGGTCCACGTTGCATCGGTAACGGAATGGTAGAGCCATTAAATGTTCCCATAAAAGTAGGTTTACTACTCCAAACTGGATTAGTAGGTTCCACCGATGGACATTTCGAGGTAACTATCCTTAACCCGACTTCCAACGAGGTGTGGTTACGCTCCCATTCACCCATCGGGAGGGTCTATACGGTATATGTAATCGACCGGAATCCGGAACACTTTGTTGAGTTCCAAGAATTGGATGACGGCTTGCGAGTATTCATGGAACCCCGACAGGTGACTGCTAATACACGACAGGTAAGCAGCGAACAAAGTCAGAGTATATCTGATGCGTCACCCCTTGAACCTGGATGCAAAAGGTACACATAGGTGAGATACCACCAACCGAGAAGGATCGTCTAATGGAATTATTGCGTAACAATCAGCAGGTATTTGCCCAGGACGAGAACGACGTGGGATTAACGAACGGTTAAACATCGAATATACACCATAGACTACAACTCTGTTAAGGCGGCCTAACGTCGCATTCCACCACCTCAGTTTGAGGAAGCTAAGACGCACAAAGGGGTAATCAAGCACAGTCAGTCCGAATTGGCTAGTCCGAATAGTATTTGTCGGAAGAAGAACGATAAGCTTAGGATGTGCATGGATTATCGTAGGCTTAATACCAAGACATTGAAAGAAGCGTTTCCCCTTCCCCGGGTAGATGAGATTTTGGACTATCTGGCGGGGGCAAAGTATTTATCGACTGTCGAATTGAAATCGGGTTATAACCAGATGGAGATCGACGTACGAGTACAAGAAAATGCCATACGGGTTTTTTCAATTTACTAGCAACTTACCAGAGATTAATGCACATTATGTTCAGGGAAGAGATTAATGAAAAAGTACTCATTTTCTTGGATGACATAATCATATACTCCTCTTCCATTGAAGAACACCTAGAACGATTGGATTTGGTGTTCCAGCGACTGGCATCTCACAGTCTAAAGATTGAGCCGACTAAATGTTACCTATTTCAGAAATCGGTTTCTTATTTAGAACAGATAATCTCTAATGAAGAGATTTCGGTGGATCTAGATAAAGTGATCGCAGTATGGGAATGGCCAGTACCTGAGGAAGCGTGAGAACTCAAGGTTTTCTTCGGAACAGCTGGATATCACACAGGTTATATATCTTACATCAAAATACTAGCTTCTCCTTTTATGTCATGTCAAGCAAATTATGGACTAATGTGTGTTTTCTCGCATTGATTCGAATACCTAACAACTGTTCACCTTTAACTAACAGTTCTGTCGTGTTAATGTGTCGGCTGTTTTACTTGTATTATTCTATTTGTTTATATGCTGGTATTTGTTGAAAATAGTATTATTTGATTTAAACGTCTTGGTATCCACGCCGTTACCCAGCATTCATACACCTCAACATCATATTGGTTATGGTGTGACGGAATACGTGCAGGTTATAATTATCATTATTAATTAGTCGGCGATGTTCTCCTCTATCCTTCGCGTCCTCTTATGTATAGCGTCGTGTTGCATGCAGACGGAGACTAATCATTGTAATCCTTGCGTGCTCTTCAGCAAGACAATTGCAATGCCAGCTGCATTGGGGGATACAGATATCACTGGACACGACTACAACAGGAGGTACTACGTTGACAAAGTTGTCCACGCCGTTTATCAAGTGTCGTGTAAATCATATATGTATAAATACGTTTTGTGTTGAAGACAATTGCTCCTTGTGCGCACGCTCGTCGAGCTCATAGTCATTAAGTACCGCGTGTGGGTCGTTCCTTTTACAGTGCAAACCTCAGTAGTTTTCGTTACGTGACGTTTCACTTTGAAGTAACAATTGTGATGAAATCTAGTGAATTTAACAACGCTGAATAAACAGGATGATTTTTGCTATTTATTTCGAAGTTTTTATATTAGGAATTGCCGTAGCTCACGAATGTCAATGTAACCTCAAATGTGTTTCACCTCCTGGTGTTTAATTCTGGTGAACTTATGTTATGCAAAATGTTGTAAATGAATGTGTATGATTGTTTTGCAATTTTAATATTTTGAATTGTTACAGCTCTGGAGCCGGTTTCATGAAGCGTACTTAAAGTTACGCAATTACTTAGTGTCACGTGTTTGCGTAAACTCCTATGCTCGCTTATATTTAAAAAATCACGTCATTTACTAAGACAATCATCTTAGCGTTAAGGACGTTCTTAGACGCTTCAATAAACCGGCCCCAGCTAGCCAGACACGATTAGGCCAATGGCGGCTACAGCATAAATGCCATTGGTGCTTCATGGGGCGAATGAGTTTTGCAAGCTTGAATAATCCTGATGTAGGCCAGATATGTTTGAATTTTGACGTACGTTGTAAAGATGTGTCCACATAACTTACAATAATGCGAACAAATGTTCAACAGCAGCCCCTCCCGCTTCTTCCGATGTCATGATCCGTCGGCGAAGTCGCGCTGAAGTTCCTGCTCAGCCCACCGAGTATTTATTTCGTTCTGGCGTCAGCGGAGATTTTCTGGCAAGCCTCGGTGGGGATGTGCAATTGGAGATGATATGCCCACCTAGACTACCTTCTCAGGGTCCGCCCCTTGGTCTACATAAGGCACACGAAAGTGACGGGTGCCTAGGGCCCACGAATGTCTTAATCCGCCACTAGATGTAGGGCCCTACCTGAACCAGATTATTTATTAATATTGATTACATCAAGTTTGCAAAGTTGAGCAAACTAGTTAGGATGATTTTTTTAGGCTTATTATAAACCCAATTATATGGTAGCTCTTACGTTTTTACGTCAAACCTAGTTTATGTGAAATGGAAATAAAAGAATATCGTTTGGATCTATGCATTTAAAAGTGTTAATGAAAATAACCATTTCCACCTACAATTAAGAAGATTATGCATACGTAATTTACTAGGAAAAATTTGGTTCAAGACATATACATCAAGTTGTATAGAAATACTAGTAGGTTTATAGTTTTTGATGCTCAAAAAGCTCACACATTGTGGCCAATTTTATGATTTTTGGTAATAGACAAAGTGAAAACAATCACTTGGTTAGTATTAATGGTAAGAACATTAATAGAGTTTATGTTACAAAATTTCTTGGTGTACACATTGATTCCCATTTAAATTAGAATGAACATATTAGCCACATTGAAAATAAAATCTCGAAAAATTGATCTGTAATGAATAGGATTAAACATGTATTTAATAAGCCTGCATTATACTCATTCTACTGTGCTCTCATCATACCTTGTTTAAATTATTGTTGTGAAATGTGGGGCAATACCTATAAGACTCATATATATAACTCTTGTCAAAAGGCCGACTTCATGGCTCATACAAGACCTTTTTTATAAATTGAAAACTTCAACCATACAGGACATGGTGGACTTAATACCATGGCATTTATATACAAGGTTTATACTAATCTATTACCACCAAACATACTGTTGTACTTCCAGAGAGTTAATGAATGTCATCATCATAACAGCCGTATAAAAGATTTAGTAGGACTACTAAAAAACACAATGTGTCAGTATACAGGCACCTAAGATGTGGAATGACCTGTGTGCTGACATTAAATTGATATAATATATCCGCTCAACAGGCTTAAAAAGCTTTGATATGACAAGATTAAAGAACTTTGACAGTGCATCTAGGCCCAGATCATGTATGCATATATCGTGTCTGTGGTTTCCGACATGGGAAGTTATTGAAATTTGAATGAAAAGGGGTCCTTCACTAAAACGACTATAATTTGTTTCCCCAAGGAGGACTGAAGAGTAGTATTCACCATATTAAAGAGAACAAAAATGCGCTGTAAAAAAATTCCCGGTGGCTTATTATTTGGACATTGAGCGACCATACTAATATGGATACCAAACATGACAAGAATAAAAGTGATGTAATCGTTCGCAAGAAATTGTTGACGGTAACTTCACTGTCGCTGCAGGTGATGATCTCATCAATTGTCTGTTGTACTATAGATTGACGCACTCAACACCGGCAAGCTGCGTCTCAAGGCCATAGCCCCGTGGTTCTCTCGGTCTTAGATGCATACAAATTGAAAGTTGAAATACACGATTTCACGTTGTCGTTCTCCGAGAACTTTGTTGCAATAGCTGACGAATGACGTCTGCAGTTATAATATGTTCCAGTCATAATAATGCATTCTGTTGGACGTATTGAGTACGTATGTACACACATGTTACGAGTTTAGTTTGAATGATAGCCAGACTACAATAAATGTTTTATTTCGGAGAGTCAATTATAATCACGAAATGAGATTATGCTACCAGTTCCGTCATGTGTGTGTTTTTATACGTAATTTGTACCTACACGTTATTGTTGTTTGGCAAATTTTCCTTTCTCTAGAATATCGATCAACAAAGATATTAAGATGTAGTTGATGTGAAAACTGCAGACAAATTAACTTGATTATTAAATATAATAAATTATTATTTGTTAATATACTTTTTTCGATAGGTACATCCGTCATGGCACATTACGGAAATGACGTCTTCGAATGGTCGAACAAAGCCTTTCAGGAGCTGAGGAACAACGGGAAGTATAACAAGTTGTGCGAAGAATCTGCTGCTGCTCACGGTAAGTTTTCGTATTTCTTTCTATAATGGTTGTAAAGTTTCAATCAAGGAATTGACTTCCATTCGCTTCAATCACAACAAGAAGACTATACATACGAACGTGACGTATTTTTGTCTTTCATGTCATGACACATGTTTTTCTACGTGCGTACGATTGCAGAGAATAAATGAAATAATTTATGACCGATCGCTTAAACATGTGTAATGTATAGTTCGCATGAATACTGTATAAATATGTATAACACGATTTACCATTTGGTTCATTCCTAGCGTTGCCCAACAGCATTGCGCTGGTATGCTCCTAGTTCCAAACTCTGGTTTCGACCATTCTAGTTACACCTGGTGTAGCAGGTAGTGTTTTAGTTGGTGAATTAGATCACTGGATTGTATTTTCTTACACATATCTTTCTATAGCATTTAGACATTCATGCTAGCTCTCATTTTCCACGGCTACATGTCTACGACACGTCTATACAATTGTTAGTTTGTTAGCACGTCTCTGTAACGCATTGTATAGTTCATGTCGCATCAATCAAGAAGAACACGCACAACGAATTATCCAATAGAAGTTATTATAATTTTGTAGCTATAAAAAGTAAGAAACATTATTTCTTTACGAGTATATGAACATGGGTGTACGGTCAGTTTCTTGTGCGCAATGCATAACTATGCAATTTATACTTTATCGGACAATTATAATTTGTTGTTTTAACCGCAGAATACCGTAGAAAAGTGAACTGCCTCAGCGATTAGATGGTGAAGACTCTGTCACTAGCGGGATGTCGACTGGCGTACTACACGACTGAAGAGCACAATGTTGCTTTCATTCCAACGTCAGGCGAATGGAGTATGTTAACTTGTTGTATCGTGGGCAAGACGGGTAATTTTATCATGCCAGCGCAGTAAAGACAACAAAATAGATGACAACGCAGCGCATAGGTTTTAAGGTCGATCGCAGAGCGTCGTTTTCTACATGTATGATATTGTGTATAGCAGAATTAGAGTTCTGGTTGATTTAAATAGAACATTAAAGTATTAATTCGAGTGTATGCCAATTATAAAATGGCCTATCACGGCTATAACATTTGCAGTATGATCAACTGGAATTTGCAGACTTTTTATTAATAGTGAGTTATTTCGTATTAATACTTTTTGCCATATTTGTTTTGTGCTCAGAATAAAGATAGTCATGATACGATGTTGTTGCTGTTGTTTTTGTTGCTGTTATTGCTGTTGTTTTTGTTGCTGATGTTGTTGTTGTTGCTGATGTTGTTGTTGTGGTGGTGATGGTAGTCGTCGTAGTGGTGGTGGTGGTCGTGGTCGTGGTAAACAGTTATAGGCTAAACGCATACGCGTAGAATTAACGCCATGTTACCCTATGTATTACAAATGTTGTTGTCGTCGTAAGTCACCTTTGTACTCGTAGTTGCTGATTTATTTAGCTACTAGTCAGCCGACTAGTTGATATCGAAATGTGTTTGTTTGCGTGCGTGCGTGCGTGCGTACGTGCGTGCGTACGTGCATTTTGTACTGTATTCTGCGACTACATAAAGTAAGACCTTCAGTTGCTAGAAGCACTTCCTCGCTGTGATGACGGTGTTTCTGCCAGACTACGTGCAGTTTTCGTTAGTATAATATTATGTTATATAAAATGTATTCGATTGTATACAAAGTTTATAACATAAGTGTTAAGGTTACTCCGCAGCACCGGTTTGTACAGCAGTATCATTCCCGGGGTCAATGTGTGTTAGCACATAGTACAGCGAATTTAGAATACTTTATCAATACATTCTACAAGTGGTTGCATTCTTCCACCAAATCGTAGTCTCCAGAAAGACAGCAACGCATTGTTACCATGATACAACGTGCGCTAGTGTAGAAGAAGACATTAACTTCTCCAACATTTGGCACAGCGTTGAACAATTATGCCTAATGCGAGTATATTAATTGTGTGTTACTTATACATATATATTACTTACTTACTATTACATTAGCGCACTTTTCGTCAACATCGCGTAATATACACTTAAAGAGCACACGAAGTACACCTGACTCGGTTTTTTCACATTGCATTTAATTATTCTGATTCATACAATTTCAGAAATTAACGCCGTGCCATGCAAACAAAACCTAGGTAGATATCAACATAAATAGTTACAACAGGCTGCTTTAGTAACACATTCCACATATCCACATCTCAAACTGTGCACTTAGTTTGCTGAAGTGCATTCAACAACATGTTTTTATTTCTTTTCTTTGAAGAAACTGCTAACACTTTAAACAGATTCAGCAATATTATGCTGTCCGACTGTTGCACAAACAAAAAAGGTCACATTTAACTGAACACGTCTACATGCGGCCACCATTACACATCTACAATCGAGCATTGGCAAATACTACATTGCACGTGTCATACAAGAGATCGTTTGGCCAACTGGTAACAATTTGTGAGCCCTGGAATACTATTTAATCATTCACCAGCATTCGGATGCCTGAGTACGTATATAGTATATTCAAAAACGAAATACTTGTTCACCAAAATATTATCACAGTCAATAGATACACGTCTATATATGAACTTCCGCAATGTTGGGGGACAAATATAATCAAGAATTGTTTGGTGGACAGTAATTTACAAATGCTCAAATCATTTAAATTTAAAAAGTTCATCAGACTATCAGAAAGACATATCATTCACGCTGATAGACCTAAATTACATCATGTTATAATGATTCAAATGTATAATGTTACTCTATGTAGCTGACGTGGTGCCGTCATTGTACGTTACAGGGACACCATTTTGTTCTCACCCAGCATTGTGGAAGTAAACGTGTGGAAAACGTTTAGGTTGAATACAGACATAGGCTCATCAAACGTTTGATGACTACACAATTGTTGTACCATAATGTGTTCGTGCTTACAAGACCATGAACACCGTGGACTTGTTACACTACCATAATCACCGTCAACATTTTTATTCATTGGACCATGAACAACGGAAACCATGACAGTAGCAAGCAATACTTGTCAAAATGAGTATTTCTAACTCAACATCCTATACATAGTAACTATATATATATATATATATATAACGAAGTCTCGAATTAGCATTGCACTATTATATTTACTTTCGGCGTAGACAACGTGAGCGAAAACATGTTGATATTGATGGAATGGAGCGACAGGTGACGCTGTGAGCACGTTGTCAATCTTAGCCAATCACCGAAGCACGCGTTGATATGTTGCTTACCTGCTAGCCAATACTCAGTTCGTTCGCAATGTAAGCATTTGTTTACTTTCTATACATTCTCTGTTTCATTGGTTAAGTTGACTAAGTCATAATATGTAATGCCTATCACATTGTAGTACTCTTGCACGAAGACAAACGATGCTGAAGTACATAAATAAAACATGTGCACATTAAACCTCTATGCTGTTAAACCAAATAGACTCATTCGTAGGAATATAATCGTTGGTTTAACCACATATTACTTGTAAATGTTACTATAAAACTAACATTTAATTACATGTTATTTTGAACATGTGAACATACAAATACATACAATTATCTCACATGGAAACTTACACAACTGATTAGTATACGTAATTACAATCCCTGATAAGTTCACGTGAATACATTATTCACGGTTACATATAATACAATATGTAATACCTACTAAGTACAAACAACAACTTATAACTTTGTTTTTCAATGATGAATGTCTTATAGTTAACTCTTTCTACTATTAAACGTCACAAGTAACACATTCATTTGACACAAGGCGAGGAATGAGAGGAGACGATGTGTCAGATGAATTAATACATTATGAACACATTACTAAATAAACTGCAAATTACTTAATACTGAAGTGATTAATTTACATAATACAAATCACTGATAAATCCAGTAAATAAATCATGTTAACGAATAAATTAGTGATTATATTAGTGATTCAACTAACGAATTTGTTTTCATGAAATTAATTATTGAATTAGTGATTAAACGAATGCATATATTATTGAATTAATATACTAAATAGCTAAATAAAGAAATTCGAAAGTAAATATTATAGTGAGATGAGTGAGGGAGGGAGGGAGGGAGGGAGGGAGGGAGGGAGGGAGGGAGGGAGGGAGGGAGGGAGGGAGGGAGGGAGGGAGGGAGGGAGGGAGGGAGGGAGGGAGGGAGGGAGCGACCGAGCCATCCAGCCAACCAGCCAGTCTGTCAGTCAATCAGACAGTAAACAAATTAGGAATTAATGAACGTGTGAGTGAATGAAAATAAATAATAAAATAAACATAAGACAGGATGAATGCGAGAGATATGAACATAGACGCCTGGGTGGGAAAGGGTGGACATTAAGAAGAGACTCTCAGTCCTCAAGTTGTTTCAGAGACGGACCTGGCTCAGTATTTATCTCGATAGACGAGATGTTGGCGGAGAGGTCGACCGACTCGGTGCCACCACTGGGGACACTGCGGGAGGCTGTCGTGATGTCGGTGGAGCGACGCGGCAGGCAGCGGGCGAATGTCTCGTAGACGCTGCGCCGGTACATGGGCATGAGGAGAGCGTACACGAACGGGTTGGCGACCGAGTTGAGGTTGGACAGGAACACACCGATCTTCTGCAAAGTAGTCAGACAATCCGTAAGTAGGGGCGCTCTTATACACGGGTTACTATTCATAATTTCTACATACATTAAAAGTCGCCTAAGCCGGATTCAATCGGACCAAGATATTTAATCCGAGTTATGCGAGAATCCGATTTAACCGTGGATGATATACCCCAGCGCTAAAACCAAAGGCACCCCTCTAAAAGCCCATCGGTAAATGTAAATGACGCCTGAACGTGACTGGACACTATAGCAATTCTACAGATGTTGATGTTCCCAAGCAACAAACAAAAAATTACGCAGTATTATAATAGTTATGTGCTTGATTTTGGCACAAACCTCTAACGGTAGCTTATGATTACTTAAGCCCCGCTCAAACTATTGACTTCTACAACTTCTACAACTTTTACAACAATCGCCAACATCCGCAACTTTCCAGTTGTCAGTGTGAGCGCTCTTAACTGTTGGACACAACTTCTACAACAGGTGTATCAAATTCGAAAAATGAATCAGATCCAACATGAGTCCGTAGTCTGAGCGCCAACCACAACTCAACGTCACGCACACTTGGCAGCGTAAGCGCACATAACTGTTGGGTATAACTGCTACAACAGTACGTAGTTAGTCTCGCTTAACCAACTCTCCCCTGGCTAATATTGCCAAAACAGCTGGTTTGAAACGGGATGTTTTGCTTACAATTTGAACATGTTTCGGGTGGAATCATTCAAATTGCCGGCTTTATTACAGGCTTACCAAACATAAGTTGGTGGACAATATACCTTCAACATATATATTTAGTATAGTCTGAACAACATGATATAGATCAATAAATAAATAAGAAACAATGAAACAGACCACCTCTTCTAAATTAGTATTTTTTAAATTTGTTGCGTTTGCATAAATGTTAGACTAGGTAAATGTAAGTGAAGTATCAATCCATGCATTAAAATAAAAGAATGACTAATACAGTACGATAGTAGTCACATATTAAACCATTTATTACAAAGAAAGCAATGATTAATTATGGGATTAACAAAATCCGCCCTCGGTGCAGGAGGCTACCTGAATAGGGGTGCCGAGTGCGTAGACAGTGACGCCGGTATAGCCGAGTAAGTAGTAGTTGAGATCGTAACCGATGCTGATGATGAAAATGACCGTGACAGCGATGGCCGTCTTCGTTAGCTCCGTGCTAGCGCGGTCCACGATGTTCGAGTGTCCCAACTTCGTGTCCTGCACAACGCATCTTAGTGATCACATTACTGTCATTTTACTGTTATGTTACTCTTGAATGAAACTTTATTTCAACAACAACGACATACATAATACAGTAGAGAATTGTTTTATTTTAGATGTATACAGTTGTCGTAAAAGGGCAAGAAAAGTGTAACATTTATTATTACTTGCCCTGTGACACATAACAAACCACTACAATACCGTATAATACAGTACAAATTTACGCATTTGACATCACATGAAATACATAAGACATAATTTTCATGTTCGAATCATGGCAGGTCGGTCGTAAAAAAGAAGTTAAAGTAAAATGTAATAATAATCATTATGTTGCTGGTAATCTTTTTGTCTTGTTACTGATCGTTTAGTCGTCTTGCAGTTCGTCGTATTACCATCTCCTTCTTATAATTGTCTTGGTAATGGTGGTAATGGTTGATGATGGTGGTTGTGCTGGCTGCGGCTGTGATGATGCGGCGATAATCATCATGATCACGATAGTAATTATGACAGTAGTTGAGGGTTGCAATAACAGTAATGATAAACAATATATTTCACGATAAACGTTATAACAAAATTATATATATTTTTAATTTCAAAGGGTCGTGTGTTTAAAACATATATACATAACGGCAAACCTAATCCTGCTAAAATTATTAATTACGTGTAAGACAATATTGTATAATGCAGTAAATATATTTTTTTATGTATCAAATAAAGTGCTTTCAATGTGCATAAAGATTATTGATAATCACATAAATACGTTAACTAAAGATGTTCTCTTGTGTGTCATTATCGTTAAAGACATATTAAGGATAACTTGTGTAGTGACAATGTAGGACATTGTTCTAATAGTAAAAGCCCCAGACTGTCAATCGAAACTATTGGGGTTTTAATCAACCTCCGCCCATTTCAACATTTGGCCTATTTCGTTCACACCACTTTGCCCGTGTCTTTCAGAAGAGACAATACAAGTCGTTGGTTCCTTCTTCGTGGTAGCTATGCCAGGGGAAGTACCATATCCCACACATGGAAATGTAAAAGCCTTCGTCAGGGACTCAGAGAGCTAATGGTGTCATTCTATAAAAACCCGTGCCGGCACTATATTGGCTGCTGCGAAAAAGCTTGATGTGAAAGAGGAGTAAACGTCATGAACTCCTTATCAAAGTCGGATACCGGCGCTGTATAAGATCATACTCATTACTATAATAATAATTATTATTATTATTGTTATTAATTGTTAACGATATTGTTCTATACAGACCTTGAGTCGTTTGTTGAGCTGGTTGATAACGAGGCCATATAGCCCGGCCATGAAGACGACGGGAATGAGGTAGGTGGTGATGTACGTGAAGATGACGAAGCCGAAGAAGTAGACCTCGACGGCCGTGCCACTGAAGGCGTACTCGTTCACGCACTCCCCGTCGGGCGTCAGTCGCGTCTGTCAGTCACAAATGCATTAGTAATTATATGAACCGGTACTACCTACGCCTATAAATTATGATTACCGATAACGGCTATATGACGGCCGGCAACCTTCAAATTTAACTGAAATAACTCTCATTCTTACGACTATTAAAAAAACAACATGAGACGCACCAAGGAAGTGAAAGCAAGTGGAAATCATTACATGTGTTGCACATGGCGAAGCCTGCACAGTGCGCAAGTAATTCAGTCCATTCATATGTTTGTTACAATTCTTGATTTGTCATAAATATCCAATCAAACAGATGTAAACCAAATTAATGAAGTAGAGTGAATTCCAAAGAGGGATATGCTTCAAACTCTGCGAACAGAAGTAGATGGGAACAGAATGTTTGAAGCCGACTGTTTTCTGCCATAATGAATAATGAATGTAAATGAGCCGGATTTTTGAAAAGTGAGTCCCCTTTTAAGTTCAGTTTTTCCCCAGGGTCATTCCTCCCTGCCAGCACGTCTTGCTGAGGCACCCAGTTTTGGTATCTTCAAGCGGGAGCTTGTCCAACTTTCTTTCTAAATGTATGTGTTCTTGTCTTTGTCTGAAGTAGGGTAAATGAGGGACTAGGGCTCTATAGGTCGGGGTTTAGCCTCGAGGACCGCTACGATTGCAGAATTGGTCTAGACTCGATACCTGAAAAAAAACAATGACATTTTCCCCCTTTCTCTCTTTTTCTCATTTTTATTCTTGTTTCCTCCACAAAACCAATCATGATTGATCGCCCAACGTAATATCCAGAGATTCAGAAATCATACATGATATACAGCTGTGCACAGGCAGTGTACTTCACACAGCCCCCCCCCCCCCCAGCTGGCTAACGTTAAATTCTCTGATACCACGCCCTTACAAGTACGCATAACATTTGTATGTCATGGGTACAAGAAAGTGAGTCTGATAACTAATGATACTGACAACAAGGCATCACAGGTCATCCTACAAAGAGTCACCCGATAGGAACACTCGTACCCTACCTGAATGTACGTGCCGTGGGTGATGACGACAACGCTGACGTAGAGCGCAAGAAACAACAGCGCCATCTTGCGACGAGACATCATGTTGACAGGGCCGTGGTCAAAGGGTCTGCACACCGCCAGGTAGCGCTCTAGGGCGATCAGCATGAGGTTGTAGGTGGACAAGGTGACGCCGCCCCAGTAGAAGGCTTGTCCGTGCCAGCAGTAGCACACGAACACGTCGATGTAATAGAAACCGGTCACCCACATGAACGGCTGTCGACAGACAGATTGGTGGGTAAAAGGCAAACATTGGTTAATGAGAAAGGTAATTAAAAGGTACGTTTTTATATAGTGCATAATATAGCTTGACTCCCTGGCATATTGTTCGATCGAACACCATCTCCAATTCTCTGGGAAGCATTCAGTCGCGCTGCAATTAATGCGCGAAGACTATTCGTACACAAATATCCACCACTGGCTATAGCCAGGTACTCATTCGTACAGTTGAGTGAACTGGGGCAACGCAGAGTGAACGAACCTGCTGTTTCGATCTATATATATATACAGTTACAGTAACAGTGTTATACTTCATATATTCGTTGTTATTGTTCCACCAAACAGTAAATCATCAAGTGAAAAACGTTTTATTTCCCCTTCAGATTTTGGCTATCTGCATTCGAAGTTGAATTACTCGGATGGTGTCCGATTTCAATAATAATGGTCACCTTTGTATCACTTGCCATTACTGATATTGTTTTCGATTGCGACTGGGAAAACGGCATTTGTCGCAATCGACCGGAAAAACTGTATTTGGCAAATGAAACTTGAATCGATTTTAGGAACACCAATGCAGAGACATGTATGTTGACTACTAATTCAGTATCTAATATCCCCGAATTATGTTAACCTGTTGTATAACGTCCTTACCCCTTCTTTAGCCTAATTGACTGACAGACCGGTTATAAATTTTATAGAAATATTGTGGAGTATCTGCAAGTGTTTGTAGTGACTTAATCCTGTATAAAACTGGATGCTCCCGGGTTTTGTTACCTGCTTGATCAAGATGGCCGCCATGAGGCAAACCCAGGCGTCGGCGATGGACTGATGACGTAGCAAGACGAGAATGACCCGGGAGAATCCCTTGTAGTTGAGAAAGAGTACGATCAGTGTCAATGTGTTCGCGATGCAGCCAATGATTGTGCAAAGCAACTGGACATCGTCGAAGATCTGCATAGTAATATACACACATTAGTAGTCAGTAACATATAAACACATCACGCACACTCCTCAACAGAGTCGCCATTTCAACATTGTGACAAGTTATTTATAAAAATTAATAGGGTCAACTGGCGAGGTGGTACAAACGATTACAAAGTTTGACAATGTCTTTGTTCTTTACGACGTTTCACCTGTGCATTCGTGTAACGAAAACATCGTTTCAAACAAAAGCTAACTTTGTCTCGTTTACAATAAACATGTCTACGCAAAACTATCCTCAACAGTATGCACAGCAATTACAGGAATTGAGAGATACAATTACACTTGTTAAGAGTTTACCAAATGAAATTAATATGTGCACAATATCCACCATTTTATTTCAACGGGTAAATTTGTTAATGTTTTTAAATAAATATATCAATTTGGGTTTATGTTCGTTTTTGTTTGAAACTTTGCTATGTTCGTTTTTGTGTGAAACGTTGTTTTATTCGTTTCTGTTTTAAACATCTTAATCAACCATAGCCACTCAATCGAGTATACCGCTTCGCCAACCTCCCATTTTAAATTTGGCTGTGATGAAGTAATTAATTATCAATAATATGCTGGGAAATGTATTTTCTGTGCCCGGCTTACTCACGTTCACTTGGTAAGAAGACTTATCTTGCCGAAATTCAACCAACCTCGATCTAAACTTATAAAATAATTTCAGTCATGCTTCAACTTGCATAACATCTTAATCCGTATACCATCCTTAAGTTAGATATTAATATGTTTAAACGAATAGTATTCGCGTTGCAACTGCAGTGTGGCCGATTGCTTCACACAAAGGCGCCATTGGTGTTAAAAAGAACAGAGCTGCCAGGGATGACGCGTGCAACATGTTAAGTTGCCCTATTGGGAACATAATATTATGTTTATTTTTAAGGAGTCATTTATTATGCCCCTCCCATATTTAGTATGCCCCTCCCAGACGAGCTTTACATTTAAATGGCGTAATATTGAAAATCCATAGTGTATTGGTTATACGTGTCGTTACTTGAGGATGAATCTGTCCATGTGCCTACTTACCTCCATCCACAGCGGTTGGTCGACTTCGACGTCCGGTTGCGTAGTTGATACCGCGCACGTTCCGTTAGCGTTGTCACACCTCGCCGTCGATCCGTTGGCAGCGCGTCCGACGGCTTTGACATCAGAACTGCTGAGAAGCCGCCTCGACACCCCGATAGGGGCGTCGTTTGCCCCCGTCGCATACCCTACGTAGACTTGCGTGACGGCCAGCAGTAATACCACGACTTGACTCATCACCGTACGTGACGTCATCGTGGACTCGAAACACAGCGCTGGTACTTAACAGTTTCCCTAACGCACATATGTATTTAAGTTCAGTTTTTCCCCAGGGTCATTCCTCCCTGTCAGCACGTCTTGCTGAGACTCCCAGTTTGGGTATCTTCAAGCGGGAGCTTGTCCAGCTTTCTTTCTAAATTGTATTTGTCTGAAGTATGGTAAATGAGGGACTAGGGCTCTATCGGTCGGGGTTTAGCCTCGGAGACCGCTACGATTGCAGAATTGGCCTAGACTCGATACCTGAAAAAAACAATGACATTTGTTTCCCCTTTCTCTCTTTTTCTCATTTTTGTTTTGTTTCTTCCACCAAACCAATCATGATTGATCGACCAACGTAATATTCAGAGATTCAGGAATCATACATATACAGCGGTGCACAGGCAGTGTACTTCACAGAGGCCCCCCCCCCCCCCCCCCCCCCGCATGACTCTAGCACCAAAACGTGGTCCTGTGCATGGTGTATATGACAATACAATATGTATTCTCTAATACCACACCCTAATGTGTAAGATAAAGATGCAATATTCAAAGCACTTACAGGTACGCATAACATTTGTATATCAGAGGTACAAGAATATTGAATGGATGGTTAAATTTATGAATTATAAATGCGGTAATTTCTCAATAGCTTATTAAAACGGTGAACGTAATTAATCAAGTGAAAACATAGAAAGACACTCTTTTAAACAATAGATATCAATCGTCTGCTATTGCATTTATGCTACACAAAGTACACTGACATTCATTTCTATCATTATTATATGTTTCGATAAACATGTGTTGTTCTCCCCTATATACATATACATATATGCTCTAGTGTTCCCCTATATATATATATATATATATAAAGTTAATAAACCGAACCTTTTTAGTTGCTATGGTCGCCTGAGTCAATGACCATCACGGCGACGTCACACTTCTGTGAGGCCCCTCAAAAACCTTGGATATGCAGTCGTTGGTGGATATATAAATAGGGACACACGCGAGGATACTAATCAACTCGCGCGGCAAGACCAACACAGCAAGCTCGTGGATGTGGAAGTCGGTGACGGCAGATCAAACATCACGCCGCCGTCTGCCACACACCAGATGGTGACAATTGTCCCATGAAACTCGAATGCGCAAAGCCAGATATTGCCGCACATCCCCTGTTTGTACTAGGGCAGTAAGACACACGACCACATAGCTGCGCGTGTCAGTGCTTGGGCGATCCGCACGAGATATTACGAAAGAACGCGCTGACTGTTGTCAAGTTGCGCTACGACTAGTCAAGAAAAGCGACGGCCATAAACTAAACTCGACGCCGGGAAATGTCTCCTGCTTCGTGTGTGCCAGTGCTGAGCCAGCGACGCAGTAGATGAGGAAAGGAAATAAGGAAGGATCGATGCGCGGAGAATTGCAACGATGCACGAAAACTATAGTACAGGGAATTGTTTATGCATTAATATTTTTTGTATAGATTAATTTAATTTGGTTTACAATTGAACTACCTTAGATCTTAGACTCGCTTTATTTTTATTTTTTATTTTTTATAAATACCTAGTCTATGTTTTATTATTATACAAGAGTTATAACTATAATGCTTTATTTTAATCGACGGTACTTTATCGTTCTTTCAGAAAATATTTACGTTTACATCACGAAGTCTTACGTATGTGTACATAACTATATTGTTTTACTGTAGCCAGTTTTTGTTGTAGATTCTGTAAACACTATTGAACAGAGTTTTACTCTGGATACCAATGTCTAAATAAAAGTCATTATTATTATTATTATTATTAAATATAGAGGGTCACTGTGATTCGAAGAGTAGACGCGACATAAACAAGCGACAGTTTCGTTTATCTAGAAGTAGGTGGCGCTGCAGGTGGAATCACAACATTGACCAATCGACGGCATTCAATTTCGTCGCTTCTCTTGCGGTCTCCCCAGGGCTACATGCTAGTGTTGTAATCGCCCCCATCACGTCTACGCTCGTGTAAACAACAGTGTAACTATTGACACCAGCACACATCTCACACAGCACCGTTCGTCCAAACACAGATCTTTAGACCCACTGCACACAGTCTGTGCGACATATCCCACAGTGGATGATTCGCAAGACAGGGAGCCGAGGAAGACCGGGCAGACAGAAAACATTCAAACAATCACAGTAGTCACGTGGTGATTTGTAAAATGTCATGTGCATAAACTTTGTTCTTTCTGTAACTGGTGTAACAAAATCGAATAACAATACCAACCAGCCAGCAGATCGGTCAAAACATGCAGTCGGATTGCAATGATAGTGTCTAGTTACACAGTCTTTCGGACACAATCAAATAATCCACGCTTGAACGATATTGAAAAGGGACACTGCTAGTTCAGGCTATTGTCAACTAAGCTGAGATGTCTACGTGGCTTTCAAGAGAAACAACACACATAGAGAGTGATCGGATATTGGCCACGGAATCACGATAACATGCTTCAAAGATCGTATCAGAATAATCGGAACTATCAGCAAATAAAATTGCTTGAGTCAGAGTTGGCTAACCAGTGTCACAACGTTTCAATTCACGGCGAACATACATTGGAAGGTCCATTGGCTACAGGTGGAAGCAGCCAATGCTCTAGTGTTCCCCTATATTGGGTACTTCACCGCCGATATAAATGTGTCGGGCACGATCGTTAAGAAAAAAAGGTATTTTGGTACAGAAATATCTACCAGGGCTTATTCCCCATAGACCAACGTCTGGAATACTGGATATGAATGTTTTGGGTGACATTGTGACGCTGTAAGGTCGTGTACGGTCGTGTAATTACACTTATAACATTGAACTAAGCTACAATTCCCAGTCAACATCGTGTTTAATGGTTGCATAACGGATATAACAACAAATGGCACAGGAATGTGAATACAATAGATTAACTCTTACACAATTAACACAGAAGCGGGTGGCGCTAACGCAACTAAATCACAAAATCATATCGTCAATAATATCGTTTCATCACAACTCACGTGTCTACCTATGCATCGTTGCGGACGTCACGGCACGTTATGTGTGGTTCTCAGGCGTCACGTCGCGAATGTCACGAGTCTGATGTTTCGTTCCCTGGCGTTGTGTCACGGACGTCACGCCGCGTGATGTGTCGTTCTTACGCGTCGCGTTACTAATGTCATGTCATGTGATGTGTCGTTCCCGGGCATCGCGTCACGGATGCCACGCGTCTGGTGTGTTGTTCCCGGGCGTCGCGTCGATCAGGAATATTATGCCACATGATGTGTCGTTCCCGGGCATCGTGTCACGGATACCTCGCCACGCCGCTGTCCGCCTCTTCGCGAATCACCGCCTCTTGCCGACAAATGCGAATTCGGCCTCTGACTGTCCGTCAAATACGGCGCAGTCAACCATACACGGACCGTCCGCTATATGTAAGTGCGGCACAGTCAACTACTATTGGACGGCCCTCTCACTGTCGTACCTTCCCTCACGAGCTACATTTGACCGACCACACTAGACTGTCCGTCCAATGCGACAGTCAACCACCACCGGACGGTCCTCTTCACTCTCGTAGCTTTCCCTAGCGAGCTGCGTTCGACCGACCACTCTAGACCGTTCTACAGACCTTATACACTAATTGTTCAGCGTCATGCTCCAACGATCACTCAGTCCAACTGTCCTGGACGAGCTGCATGTTATACAATACAAGGCATGCCCGGCTACCTTACTCCTTACGCAACCTAAGATAGTCGTCTGCAGCGCAAACAGGGAACAACTAAAAACAAAATAAATGTATTACTCCTACATCGCCACAACAGCTCCCTTACATCACATTTTGTTTTACATGTCGATGACTTCAAACAAAGCTCAGTAATTCTCTACACCCCGCAGCGGCTTAGGAAATCTGCGGTGGTGTTGTCTCTACCCTTAACAATGCGCACACGATAACGGTACATTTGCAGGTGCAGGCAGGGCCCACCGCATAACACAATCATCACTGATGTTAGTAAATTCGTAAAGGCTGCGAGAAATGAAATTGTTATTTCCCATCTTATTTAGAATAACTTCCTGATTCGGCACTGGTTCTGCATAAAATACAGTTTTCGCGTTTAGTCTGCGGAAATCAATTCAGTATCTAACCGCCCCTTCCGATTTCCTCACTACAACAGGGGGACTGGCATATTCCGACATAGACGGCTCAATGATATATGTCTTTAGCATCTCACTGACTTCTTTATTCATCTCCTCTTTCAGCGCATATGGTACTGGGTAAGCTTTGACTCTGAAAGGGACGTCGTCGGTGATCAATTCGATTGTACATTCCGTTAGGCCCGACTTCTCTGGAATGTCTGTCAGTAGATCGCTATATTCTCTCTCAACAATTCTCTCACTTCCTGTTCTTGGTCTTGATCAAGTTCTGGGCTGATCTTGACGTCTTCCCATGCCTGTGTGGCCCTGAGTGGACAATATTGTATGTCGTCACATGTCCTATGCTGCCTTCGTGCAGCCACAGTTGATGATCGCACGGCAAGCTGTGCCTGCAGGTGGCAGTGTCATCAACTGCACCTCCAATTCAGACACGTTCTCCTTTCGAGTCCAGCCGAAGTCTACTGAAATGGGCAAGTGTGGTATTTCAGCACGGCCTGGACCCAGACGTGGCAAGCCTGGTACCCCACACATAGCAGGTGTTGCATGAGGGCATCCTGTGTTGGTGGAATATCCCTTCCTTTCTGTGTGAAGTGGATCTGTCTGGCCCGGTTTACGTGGACCTCAGAACTGCCCCGGTCGTACAGTACAATAGTATACCTCTCGATGTTTGGAAGAACGTCTCTCAGGATATCAGTCGAGGGACTGTCTGCATGAGCACACAGCGCAGACGTTACAGCACTGATAGCATTCCACGATACCCAAGCGTGCGTTTGCTTCTTTCAACGAAACACGATGTTGTATCACACCCGGTCAGTGCATGGAAGACAGACAGTGTCTTGCAAGACCAAGCTCGTGTGCAACAGCAATTGCATCGACGTATCGGAATAATTTCCCTGTGCCGATCGCTACCACAAGACTTTCACAGGCAAGTCTGCGAACGAAGCTGACGGCTAGTACGACAACAACAGTGTCAACTCTTCTCATGACAGTCTTCCTTGCGTGACACCATCTGCAGCATGCAGCAACATCCGGGTGTCTGTCTCTTCGTGTATACACTGTGATAGCTGGACTATTACCACCATTTAAACAACTTTCGTTTTATTTGATTCAAGTACACCACGGACGTCCGCAGGGGGACTAATTGTTTTGACGTATATTCGTCAATTAAAGTATATCTTAGGCTTTTGTTAGCCTTACATTTCATGTAATATCTTTCCATTTTATAATATATTTATATATATTCATTTCAAAACATGGCTACCATTTCTGAAAGCAGCAAAATCTGGAATGCCTCCAATCTTTAAAATGGTTCCCTTGCCGTCACACTGTGCATGATATGGAGTTGTGTGAAGCTGTCGGAACAGAAAATAGACGCGAAATCTCACGCATAAGATTTGAAACGAACTGAGATCCTCGGCAGCTCAATAACTCTCTAGGAATGCCTATCCTGCTGAATATGATTACCAATTCTTCTGCGCATTCCATAGTATCAATGCCTGTCATCGGAACGGTTTCTGGATATCGTGTGGCGCAATCAACCAATGTCAAAATCCAGCTATGTTTTCGCCCGTCTACTGTTTTCTCTACTCTTACAGTGGTTGGTAAGTCTCTCGTCATCTCGTGATCAGTCATCTCATCATTGATAGTATCAACGTCTGCTGTTTTCTCTACTCTTACAGTGGTTGGTAAGTCTCTCGTCATCTCATGATCAGTCATCTCGTCATTGATAGTATCAACGTCTACTGTTTTCTCTACTCTTACAGTGGTTGGTAAGTCTCTCGTCATCTCATGATCAGTCATCTCGTTATTGATTTCATCAATGTTTGCTGCCTTCTCTGCATTTAGTGTCGTTTGCGCTAACTCAGGTATTTCCCATTTAGTGTCTGGATCCTCTTGGTTCCGTGCTCCAGGAAGGTTTCCAATGACCAAACCGTAAACTGGTGAGTCCATAGCTACGCCTTCCGCTATACCACTGTAGTACGGGGTGTCTAGCACTGTCTACCGTTTTGGTTACTACTGGAACTTCAATTACTATCCCGTCCATCATCACGCAGCCTCTGATTTCCCCTGTGGATCACAAAGATTCTTTCTGATGACCATTGCAGAACAGCCACTATCTCGTTACACTCCTACCAAGCCTCGTCGTCCGTCTACTCGTCCTACTGCGACTACCATACCTTTATCTTGGTTAGCTGCAAAAGCAGTCATTTCCAGTAATTGGAATTTATTTCCATCTTTATCCTCAACGTAGCGGACATTTCCGCTTTGTTTCGTAGCCTCCTTTGAACAGTGGTGCTATTTCACCGAGTCTCGTTTTGTCTGTCTTCACATCTATGTATCTTGTTCTGAGTGCAATACCGTGCAATGTGTTTCATAGAACCACATATCCAACATGTACGACCAGCATTATGTGTACTCGGGTTGTATTGACGAGATTGTCCTATGCTACTGCGAGGCTGTTTTTGTGTCCATATTATCTGGTCCTCTACTGTCACGACATTCACTCTTACTCTTATCAGACATCCACTAGTGTGTAAATGTCTTGCGACGAGCTTTTAGATACTGCTCTGCAATAACGTACATCTCTTTGAACGAGGCATGTGTTCTTTCCTCATTTAACACTGGTAAATCTTTGGACCCAACCCCTAACACTAGCTGTCTGATAATCAAGTCCCGAAGGCCCTCGAATGTCTCTGGAATCTCACTCAACTCAATCCATCTATGTAGATAACCCGTGACACGGTTTCCAAACTGGCTAAAACTGTCACCGTCCTCGGGTTTTACATGTCGAAACTTGCCTCTAACGTCAGCGTCTGTCAAACGATAGCGGTTTAGGAATGCTACTTTCAGTAAATCGTAGTAATTACTGTCGTCCATGTCCTACGATGAAACACTTGCAAAGCATTACCCTTTAACAGCGTACTTAGGTTAGTTGCTCATCGCTGTTTTGGCTACCTATGCATCATAGCATACCCCTCAAAACGGTGCAATTATGCATTTAAGTCATCTGTCCGTTTGTCGAAAGGGGGTAACTTAGGAACAACCCCACTCATCCCTCTAGTTGGATTTGTCTCTTCTACCTGTCTCCAGTCGTTTCCGTTTAATCTAAGTCGGGCTAATCCCCTTTCCTCACGCTGCTCGTTCTCACGTTTACGTTCACGCAGCTCATTATCACGTTCACGTTCACGCTGCTCGTTCTCGCGTTCACGTTCACGCAGCTCGTTCTCACGTTCACGTTCACGCTGCTCGTTCTCACGTTCACGCTGTCTTGCTCCGTCATCGCGTAAGAACGTGTATACATTTTTTACATCAAATCCTGCCTGTTTAGCCAATTCTATTAGTTCTCTCAGTTCATCTGTAGCCATATTTACTCACCAATACATTACATGCTCAATAATTTTCTGTAGTGTTTAAGACCTTTGATATAGCTATTGTTTTCGTTGATACATCCACATAAGTAACACGATAATGCAATATATCATTTCAGTGAAATAACAGAACCATTGTAATCAATTAATGTCATGCGCATTGGATACACACACAACACTGCAAATGATCCGCTTACCGATCTGCGCCTGACGAACAGTTCATCGTCTATTGTTGTCAGCTACTGACTTCATTATAAGCACCTCGTAACAGTTGACATTCTTACACGTACATAACCGACATGTCTCCTGGTGAACAAATCGCACAAGTAAATAAGAATACTATTCCATATGCAATATCAACCAACAGTGTAATTCGTTAATATTTTCTATCATCAGCAGAAACAGGTACGTTATATCAAATGGAAATTAGACTACCCGTTATCCTGCCGCGCTCGCCAATTTGTGACGCTGTCACGGAACGGTCGTGTAATTACCACAATTGCCAGTCAACAACGTGTTTAATGGCTGTATGACGAATATAACAACAAATGGTAAGAGAATGTGAATACAATAGATTAACTCTTACACAATTTACACAGAAGCGGGTGGCGCTAACGCAACTAAATCACCAAATAATACCGTCGATAATAACATTTGATCACAACTCACGTGTCTACCTATACATCGTTACGTATGTCACGCCACGTGATGTGTCGGTCTCGGGCGTCGCGTCACGAATAACTTTCCTGGACGAGCTGCATGTTATGCAATACAAGGCATACACGGCTACCTTACTCCTTACGCAACCTAAGATACCCGTCTGCAGCGCAAACAGGGAACAGCACAAGACAAAATAAATGTATTACTCCTACACCGTCACAGACATCCCATAGATAAGGGAACTACTTCACACTATTGAGACCCATGATACTAACCCGAAACAGGATATCGAGTTGTGAAAATTGCTGGTGATACCAGTGTGAATATACAAGAATCGTCGTCGTGTAACGTAACTGCCAGGTCGACATTCTAACGCTGGGAAAGCGCTCTGCGGGAGGGCCCGGTAACACAAGCTGGGTCGACACTAGTAATTATCAGGATAACTAATTAGCCCTACTGTCGAGCATCACGCAGGCGGGCGTAGTAACATAGACTCTGTGTTGGTTGACGTTATCGTTGGTAAGACACCAGTAATTTTTGTGTTGTATTATCAGGCAAGAACACCAACATTGTTTTAGACATGGTCTCTGAAGTAACGATTTCACAATAGTGGTGGTTCAATGAACATTTAATGACGTTAGTCAATTGTTTAAAAGATGCATCTTCGTGGTTACGGCTGGAAGCAGCCAATGGTCTAGTGTTCCCCAATATTGGTTACTTCACCGCCGATATCAATGTGTTGGGCACGGTCGTTAAGAACAAAGGTATTTTGGTACAGAAAGATCCACCAGGGCTTATTCCCCACCGACCAACGTCTGGAATATTGGGTATAAATATTTTCGGTGACATCCCAGAGATAAGGGAACTACTTCATATGTTACTAACCCGATAGAAACCCGAAGCAGGATATCGAGTAGGGAAACTTTCAGGTGATACGAGTGCGAATATAGCAGCATGGTCGTCGTGTAACGTAGCAGTGTCAGGTCCACGTTGCATCGGTAACGGAATGGTAGAGCCATTAGATGTTCCCTTAAAAGGAGGTTTACTACTCCAAACTGGATTAGTAGGTTCCACCGATGGACATTTCGAGGTAACTATCCTTAACCCAACTTCCGACGAGGTGTGGTTACGCTCCCATTCACCTGTCGGGAGGGTCTATACGGTATACGTAATCGACCGGAATCCGGAACACGTGGTTGAGTTAACAAAAATGGATGACGGCTTGCGAGTATCCCTGCAACCCCGACAGGTGACTGCTAATACACGACAGGTAAGCAGCGAGTAAAGTCAGGGTACATCTGATGCGTCACCCCTTGACCCTGGATACAATTGGATGCAAAAAGTACACATAGGTGAGGTACCGCCAACCGACAAGGATCGACTAATGGAACTATTGCGTAACAATCAGCAGGTATTTGCCCAGGACGAGAACGACGTGGGATTAACGAACACATTTATACACCGAAAATACACCATACACGGCAGCCCTATTAAGGCGGCCTATCTTCGCATTCCACCACCTCAGTTTGAGGAAGCTAAGGCGCACATTAAAGATATAATCCACAAAGGGATCATCAATCAGTCAGAATTGTCTAGTCCGATTGCTATTTGTTGGAAGAAGAACGGTAAGCTTACGATGTGCGTGAATTATCGTAGGCTTAATACCAAGACATTGAAAGAAGCGTTTCCCCTTCCCCGGGTAGATGAGATTTTGGACCATCTGGCGGGGGCAAAGTATTTGTCGACTGTCGATTTGAAATCGCCTTATAACCAGATGGAGATCGACGTACGAGTACAAGAAAATGCCATAGGGGCTTTGAAATTCACTAGCAACTTACCAGAGATTAATGCACATTGTGTTCAGGGAAGAGTTGATTGAAAAAGTACTCATTTTCTTGGATGACATAATCATATACTCCTCTACCATTGAAGAACACCTAGAACGATTGAATGTGGTGTTCCAGTGACTGGCATCTCACGGTCTAAAGGTTGAGCCGACTAAATGTTACCTATTTCAGAAATCGGTTTCTTATTTAGGACAGATAATCTCTAATGAAGGGATTTCGGGGGATCCGGAGAGAGTGAACGCAGTATGGGAATGGCCAGTACCTGAGGAAGCGTGAGAACTCAAGGTCTTCTTGGGAACAGCGGGATATCACACAGGTTATATATCTTACGTCAAAATACTAGCTTCTCCTTTTACGTCATGTCAAGCAAATTATGGACTAATGTGTGTTTTCTCGCATTGATTCGAATACCTAACAGCTGTTCACCTTTAACTAACAGTACTGTCGTGTTAATGTGTCGGCTGCTTTACTTGTATTATTCTATTTGTTTGTATGCTGGTATTTGTTGAAAATAGTATTATTTGATTTAAACGTCTTGGTATCCACGCCGTTACCCAGCATTCATACACCTCAACATCGTATTGGTTATGGTGCGACGGAATACGTGCAGGTTATAATTATCATTATTAATTAGGCAACTATGTTCTCCTCTTTCCCTCCCGTTCTCCTGTGACTAACGTCGCGTCGCGTCGCGTCGCAGGCGGACGGAGACTAATCATTGTAATCCTTGCTTGCCCTTCAGCAAGACAATTGGACTGCCAGCGTGGGGGATACAGACATCACTGGACACGACTACAACAGCAAGTACTACGTTAACAAAGTTGTCCACGCCGTTTATCAAGTGTCGTGTAAATCATATATGTGTAAATACGTTTTGTGTTGAAGATAAATGCTCCTTGTGCGCACGCGCGTCGAGCTCATGCTCATTAAGTACCGCGTGTGGGTCGTTCTTTTTACAGTGCAAACCTCAGTAGTTTTCGTTACGTGACGTTTCACTTTGAAATCATAATTGTGATGAAATCTAGTGAATTTTACAACGCTGATTAAACAGGATGATTTTTGCTATTTATTTCGCAGTTTTTATATTAGGAATTGCCGTAGCTCACGAATGTCAATGTCAACCTCAAATATGTTTCACCTCCTGGTGGTTATTCTGGTGAACTTACGTTAAGCAAAATGTTGTAAAGGAATGTGTATGATTGTTTTGCAGTTTTAATATCTTAAATTGTTACAGCTCTGGTGTTTCCACACCACTTCAGTATATTATATGTTTTATGACGTAGCACTGATTAGTGGTTATTTTGATGAAATATGTTTATGTGGTAAAGGATATGGGAATAGTTTGGACTACTGTAGTGATTTGTTTGTAGTTTTGATATGTTGAATTGTCGCAACTTTAAAATATCAATGTCAACCTCAGTATGCGTGTATTAATATGATGTACCCAGAGGCGGATTACCCAATCGATACAATAGGCACGTCTATAGGTGGCCATGGGCCCACGAAAGTAGTCGAGCATTTTTGTTTGTTTTGTGGACTGAATATTCCCGAAACCCAGCTAGCCAGACACGATTAGGTCAATGACGGCTACAGCATAAATGTAATTGTATTTCATTGGCCCAATGAATTTTGCAAGCTTTGAATAATCCTGATGTAGGCCCTATGTGTTTGAATTGTGACGTACGTTATAAAGATGTGTCTACATAACTTAAAATAAAGGAGAACAAATGCTCAACAGCAGCCCCTCCCCCCTTCTTCCGATGTCATGATCCGTCTTCCAAGTCACGCTGAAGGACCTAAGATATGGAATGACCTGTGTGCTGACATTAAATTGTGCAATTCTACTTATCAATTCAAAAAAAGATGTACAAGCTTTACTTCTGCAAAGATATGATGAATTCATGTTTTGATTTATGTTTGTTATTATGTATCAACTACCATTCCTTCAGGAAGTTTAAATCTAGCTTAATTTTAAGTTATGTATTGTTTATGCATTGTACCATTGAAATTGTATAGAATGGGAATGCAATTTATAAGTTGATACCTCCTAGCATTCCATTCAACATTTCTTATGTTCAATGCTTAACTATATTTTTCATTGTTGCACTGTTTATGGTGGCTTAGCATACAAATGTGCATATTTACACCATATTTGAAATTGTACTTTGATTATGTTCAATAAATTCAATTCAATTCAACCGTTTGTTGGCAATTGTAAAGAAATGTTCTTCGCTGATTCTGCCATTGTCAATTGTGTAAGTTGTGTTGTGTATGTTGTGAGATGTTTGTATAAATATCCATACTCCCATAGCCAGTCAGCGGGTTAACATAACTGCCGAATTTGCTTTGTTGCTGTAACTTGTAAAGTGTCTAAACATTAGGACAACTTTGAAGAGTGGTTGTACTTAAATAAAGTATTCTTGTAGAAACGAAAGTTTAATTTGAGACAATAAAAATTAATTAAATATATATTACTTAAATGTATTGCAGCAGTTTTTGTGGTAATTTCAGTGCAGAACTTATAAACTGGAAGGTATTCTTGACAACAAAGGATTTCTGGAAACGTGTGGTTTCGGGTACATGTGAACCAGTGGCAGTGGCGCGGGAACGAAATTCATATTGGGGGGGGGGGGGCTACCGGAGCTCCAGCACCATTGAAAAATGTTCGCCGCCGCGCCGCAGCATATCGTGGCTGTCTCGATGTTGGCTCGACTGTGACATCGGAAGAAAATGGTATTATTTAATCTCTTCCAACGTGATGAACATTTTATTTTGAACGATAGTGGGCGAATCGTGGTGAACCACTGCCCATAGGGCGCCACTCTGGCTTTACGTCCGTGTTAGAAGCTTACTGGGAAATATATGTTTAGTATGCCGGGAGTGGCTGTAGTAGCACATAAATGGTGAGTGGAAATAATTGTTAAATCACAAAAGTATCGAGGATAACTGTTTGGTTTGTTGCTCCACTAACGTGTATAAGGTATTTGCTAGAATCATAAAGACAATCGGAAATAAATCGTCAGGAATCGACTTCCGTGATATACAAGTGATATCACCGATCCGTAAAAGGTGGAACCATATTTGTCCTATCGTCGCCTACGTGAGGTAGAGGTGAATATAAGTTGTACTACAAATATGCATATTGCTAATCCGTACTTGATTCTCTAATAACCAATTGTTAATCTAGGTTCAGCAGACCATGGTGTGGGTAACCAGACTAATAGTACTCCTGCGATGTGAAACTACAGAGATCGGAAAGAAAGAGAACAGTTTCACACTTACCGGCTGAATTTCTTCTATTGTCGTTCCTTCTGTCGCTAGAATCTCCGCTCGACTCGTTATAAACTCAGCTGTTAATTATTACCCGCGCATCTCATTGACGCATCTCAGCGTCGTCCAATCAATGGGCCTTTGAGGCGCCATTGTTTCCAAGAGGTCCTGCGCAAGAGTCGTCTTCTGAGAGGTCCTCAAGAATTTAGAGAAACTGCAATGCTGTCATCATATGCTGAATGCGTCCTAATTATCCTATTAAGTATACAATTATCAATTAAACTTGATTCCGTCTATCTGGCAACGTTCTGTTCCCACCAAATGTAAACAAATTGCAACTACGAACGTCGGAAGTATAGCACTATATAATTGTTTTATTTATATTAGTGGATAGGATTATTTTGCTTTGTTTTGTATTTACTGTAACAATTGCACGTTTTGTTTGAATTGATTTGGATATCCAACTATTTTTGGGTCTACCTGGTTTTCTTTTGCCTTGCGCGTTCCAATCTAAAGCTTGTCTCGTAACATTTGAAATTTCCATTCGGAGGGTTTATCCTGTCAAGGCCATTTTCATGTTGAATCTCTTTCTTGGTTCTGTATTGGTTTATCATCCTCGTGAACTCTGCGTTTGTGGTCTGTACTCAGTTATTTCGTTTATATAATTTACACGGTTATCTCTTAAGCTTCTATGTAGAATCCCCAACGTTCCACCAATTTTGTACGAAAACCTTAGCGTTATAATGATGTACATTATGTACGTGTATAAGGAAATTGTGCTTGTATTTTATTCAACATCCACGCATAATCCTTGTTACCTATGCGTAGATATGATAAATATTATATTAAATTGATTACTATGTGAATCATTACGGTTTGCTGAGTGACCGGTTATCTGACTACTCTATTATTACCTACATTACTTGCATTGTGGGATACGCCAAGCTGATTTTATTAGAGTATAAGTTACGGCTAATCATTTCGATGCGCAGAACTTTGTGAACTTATAAGCTAACAAACCGAAACGCTTGTTTCGATATTGCAGACTATTTCAGACGGCATCAATTTAACTAGTTTGTAACGCTGTTGGTTCGTGTGCGTGTGTGCGTGCGTGCGTTCGTGCCGAGTAGTCAAGGACAATTAGACACAATAAACACGGATTACTAGATGAATGCTGTTAACTACTAAAAGTTTAAACCAAACCATTAATATCTTTTTGGAATAGTATAGCTTGCAAAAAAGTGCAAGGTACATTTGGTAAGATACGGGAATATATCTTTGAATCGCCATAGTATTGATATGATATTAGTCAGACTGTTCTAATGGGATCGCACTGATGAATCGCAGGTAAGCCTAAGTGTCGCAAAAGTAATGTTCGGGAAATTCATCTCGCAAGTGCTCAAAGTAAAACATTAAAGTAAACACGCCCGCCTGGACGATCAGTAGAAGCAGTAGCGTAGAAAGTTTCACATGCAACATCGATATCGCCAACGGCTGTTTCATTAATTCGTTATTATTCGTCATTACTGTTTCGTTCATAAACAATAATCATGTTCATAACGTAGAGTTGAGTGCAATGCAATTAATACCTGTGAACGTTAATATCGAGTATAATCACACAAAGCATGGTGAGTTAGGCGTGGACCTGGGCGTTCCTTTCAGCGGCTAGCGGGGCAGTCTGCTGTTATCGCTGGCGCTGGGTGTGTCTTAACACTACAAGGGTAACTAATTGTTTCTCTCGCAAGGAGGTCATTAGCCCGTTGTTGTTGTTCTCGCGGCGTCAAACAATGGGTGTTGCACGAGCCTGCACGCTGTGTAGAAATGATTACGCCTTAACGCTGCTTCTCCAACTGGTTTAGCCCATCTCGACTCCGGTTCTTTGATGTCCAAACATATGACGTGTGAAGATATAAAATAAATATAAGCAGTCGGTTTAATACAAACATTGCGCGCGGTTGTTTAAATGGTCGAAAGAATTTACTTTTCTGGGGACACATTTAGTCTTTAATCGACTGACATCAGCAATGCCATGGTTTTCGAGAGAGCAAGGAAAGTCTACAAAACCAACACAGAAACTTATAATGCGCATTTTATGTGAACATTCCCATTTTGAAGAAAAAAAAAATTTGCAATGATTCTTGATTAAGGATTAAATAAGTTAATAATATGTCTGGTGATGTTTCTCAAGCTACATATACAAAAGTTGCACAAATGAATAACCTAGCATGTCATCGAAACCAAATTACATATTATGTAGGTTCGTTTTTTCGCATAATTAATTAGAAATGAGGCGAACGAAAATGTCGGACTACATAGGTACCTTTGATTGCCGCAATATTGTTATTCAACTTTGGGGAGTAACAGTTAGTGCAAGCACGACAATGTCATCAATACATTAAGGTATTGAAAACTTCATATGGTAGTCACATTTTCAGGTTGTATAGAATTCTTCTCTATATAAGTGTTGTTAGACTTAATTAATTTTAACAAATAGTACACTTAGAGACCATTTATTAAAAATCAAGACTAAATACAGCGCAGAAACAACAAGATGATACAAAAACACCCACTGAGGCCCACTTACATAACGCCTGGTTGGGCTTATTCAGCGTGAACATTAAGAGGAAACCATCTACAAGTTTCCAGACATTGATTAGCCGTGAAATTATTGATAAAAAACATAGTTTACAATTTAAAGAAAGCCTGCGAAATATAGAAGAGTCGAATGAGCGTTAGTAAAATGACATCACAGATTGAATATAAAACATCATCCCCGAAAAATGATATTGTTTAAATTGTTTAAATATGCACGTGTCAGCAGATATTTAATTCCGTGACGATCAGTGGAAGTGCTATCGTAGGATAATTAAAAGTATTAAAACGTACACTTAAATTAAACATAATGCCGACATATATAAAACAACTACACCAATATTACATTATGTAAAATTATACAACAACTAGCCGTGATGATAGATCCTTCCATCACACGCACAAAACGCATGCTTAAAGGTGCTCAATCACTTCGTTTGCCCATCGCCAATCCGGTTCTTTTATGTCCAGATGTGTAATGTGTGAATAGTTTAACTAGTGCGCACAGTCGGTTTAATTTAAAAAAATGCGTACTTGTTTTTTAATCGTCAAAAAAAAGAGTTGTCGTTACAGCGGGTATCGCTGGCGAAAGCCAATTGCGCTGTCTGCCTACTGCGCCACTTCGGTCACGTGCTTTACGCGAGATCGGCATCCCAGGCATTCGAAAACAATAACAACACACACGTGCTTTAGCGTATCAAGATGAAGATTATAATTCCAAAGTAGTTGTACGAAGGTACGTATTACACTATCGCAGTTAGCAACAAGAACGCGTAGCCGTGTATTAATTCAACGAGAATTGCAACTTGCGAATGTCTACACTCGACTCGAGCCTGTCGAGGCTGACAAGTCTAAGTCTAAGACTAACTAAGTCAGTCACCATATCAGCCAGAGATTCAGTCAGAGAGTGACAACGAGCATAATATTTGATATGTATTGTATTTGGTTACGCAGGATGTTGTTAATAAGCTGTTATTCCGACAATACATATTGAGAGTAGATGACGTGAGGGTGCGAAATGACAAGTAACATTGCTTTGGCAGCAGGCCCCTGTTGATCGTCCAAGTAACTTAGTCAGGGAGCATCCGTAATTTTGTGCAACAGAACGTCAAACACGGAAGTATTATGTTGGTGATCGTAATTATTAAAACATTTTTTGTGACTCATATTTTTGATACTATTACTGCAGAATATTGTTGATTTGCATTGTATTTTATGCAAAATAATTTAGATTTTTATGACAAGCATGATGGTGATGATTTTATTCAATATAAAAATGTAAACGTGTAAATACATAAAATATCAATACACCTAGAGTACACCATATATAAGGATTACACAAGAAAATGCACGCACTTGTCTCCATTGTGGTCCTTGATGCCTGGCTATAGTGTATGTAATGCATTAATTGGTATCCTGTGATACCTTTCAACTGACATATGCCGGCTATTCTTATGTATTTACCAATATATGTATATACTCTCACCACAGCAATATATGAATACATAATAATATATGTAACTTGAATTGTGATATTGCTAGAGACCACACTGCAACCCATGAATGAGAATGAGAGGAGGCAGAGGAGGGGCTAGAGGCGGTCACCCGGGCCAGGCAGACACAGGGAGGATACATAGTCTGCGGCAGGCCCACATTTGATCAATCCAGGTAATTTCAAATTTATAACAATCAACCACGTATAAGTTATCAAAAAATTGTAATGTGCACATTTAAATATACCACATTTGTTTTCACACATTTTAATAATAACATCTTGGGCATGGAAAACTAGATTGACTTTTGCACTTGTATATTATACCCACAAGTGTATCAACACAGACATATTAATACACCTTTAAACAGTATTTAGCATATGGCGATGACTCTGAAATAAGTTTATAAAATACATTAGTCATTCTTGAAGAAGGTAGATATACGTATTATGAACCTTTGAATACTTGACGAGGAAAATATATTGTTAGCATCACAATAACACCTCATTCTGTCATTTCCAACATTCACCTTGACCATTCAACCTCAGGCTTAAAATGTAAAACATGAATATGTATAGTAGTTACATGGCAGATACTGACATGAAGTTGTATACTGAAAACACTTTACTGATGAGCAGAATTCAAATCAGTCTATAATATTGACTAAGATCAGGCGTCACTGTAATGAAATTGAAAATTTTTAAATTCATGTAATGACAATGAAAGAAATTGTAAAGAAAAATAGTTAAAATTGTTCACCGTTTTGAGAAATTGCATATTCCACTAATGTCTGCATGCTGTATCAAGCCACCCTTCCCCAGAACATAATTATTTACTCCCAACACTACTATGATGCCTGTTTTTGTTTACTGAATATATGCTTTTTTTTTACAGGAAATTGAACTAGTGTGCTTAGTACCACTAGCTCTCCAAGTTAATATGGCATACTGGGCAGTTGTATTTGTCCAGGATCTCGGACAAGATTCTACAGTCATGCAACATGCTGCATATTAACAGTTTATCATATGAATGTCCACTGAATGATCCCAATGGTGTCGTGTTGAATCCGTGACAGATTCCCCAGTGCCGATGGGGTGTACACTGGCTTCCAGGTCAGTCAGTTAGCTTGACTGCCTGGAAACCAATGTAGAATGCAGGTTGCTCGACATAAGAATGTGATGACGCCTGACTAGCTCTGTAGTTGGTGATGGAACGGTGGGTGCCAGGGTCTGCAGAAGTGACAACAACTTTCGATGCTGTCAGACAGGTTCAGTGTCGAGCATTCTTCGGTGAACTGCATCGGTTTAGATATCGATGACATCACTGTATGTTTTCGCTGTCTTTGATGGTACTGCATACCAGCTTCCTGACATTTTGCTGTACGTCTGCATCTACCTATACCGGAGACAAAATGACAATTAGGATGGCTCTGACATGCATGATATTTTTATATGTGACGACACATTTATCAAAAGTCAATAATACAAGTATGGGTATTCAATTCAACTATAACTTTTAGCAGTGTCCATGAAAAAATACATTAATTATCCAGAATTGTTACAACTGGTAGGGTTTCATTGCCTTTGTGTTGCTGATAGTCAGTGGCAGCCAGCTGAGTTCTTGCAACATACACCAGGCACAAGTTTGTGAGGAAGTAATGGTATTGAAAGCCTTTTCACATTTTTCAACAACAATCTGTTGATACACTGACAGCAGCATTTTACTTGTTTAAAATATCTATGTATCACGAGTACTGTTATATATTTTTCATGCCATGTCTAATTTTTCACGTTTGCATACCAGCAGCAATTAATACTTACGTTTACTTACTGTCCTGAGCTGCATCCAGCCTCGGCAAGTGACTGGACACCCGACAGTGAGCTGCCTTTGCTATGACCGCTGATGCTCGATAGAGCCACCACAGACCTTGTCATATGTGATGGCTGCAGTGGTGTTGAGGTAGTTCATGCCTTTGTGTTGAAGCTGTCAAACAAAGTCATGAATTGGAATATGGAATGAGTCAGATTATTTGTGAAGGTGAACATGGTTTGACAGCACTACTACACGTAAATATATATAATATGATATACTATTATATATGTATGTATGTGTAAATATATGTGTGTGTACATGTGGTGTGTAACTTATAAACGTTTTAATTTCATTAATATGTAAAAATATTTTGCACGATCATTTGCCCAGCACTCAAGTGTGAAAAGGTCATTTGCCCAGTTGTAAAAAAAATACAATAAATGATATGAGAGTGGCAAAGTTATTATTGTATTTATTGTAAAATTGTAGTATATAACAAACAAAATAGACAATTTACAAGTGTCAGAGCCAACAATGTGAAACAATTTGGATTGTGCACCATCCAATTGCCAGTATAATTAACTACCTGTAAGTGCAGGTAGAACATAGGTGGGTTGGAAAGAAGGTCACAGGAAATAAAGTCACAAAGTAATTTTATTCAAAAAATAAAAAAGTTTTGCAATTTTTCACTGATAGTACTAGCGACATTATATCATATGTCATATTAAGAGTCTCCCCAACCTTACGTATTATTAAAATAATTCCACACATTGTATGTTTAAACAGGTTAAATTAAGTTATTTTGACTTCTGAACACACACACTAAAATATACATTCAATGATACAAATCAGAAATTGAACATAAGCATCTTGTGCTGTGCAAGCCAGCAGGTGATTATAGAGATAAAATGTCATGTGACATAACATTAACATTAAAGCAGTTGCAGCCTTTAGCAGATCTGTGCGCCAGCATAAGCATAATTATTATGAAATGACAATCACTGAGGCTTGGCTATATTGTGTCACGTATACTTACTTGCATTGTATATACACAGTTATGTTTGCAATACAAACATTCCAAATTAAATAAAAAGAAACATAAGTTAAAAAAATGATCTGCAAATGAAATGTGCTATGTAGTTGACAGTTTGACAACCACCCTATCATACAAACATTGAATAATTGTACACACCTTAGACTGGTCAAACCAGAACATAACAGTACATTAATACCATTACTTAAACTGACATTGGTTGTAATGGTTTAGAGCTGCACCCAGCCTCGGGAAGAGACTGAATACCTGACAGTGAACTGGTTTTACTGCGACTACCGATACTCGATAGAGCCAATGCAGCGGTTGTTGTCTGTGGTGGCTGGATTGGCGTGGACGTCATTTGCATATATTTGTGGTGAAACTCAAGTGAAGGCATAAAGTGGAATGGCCAAAATTGATTAAATTTTACATTTTTAAATAGTACTACTACCCCTAAAAATGGACAGCGTAGTATAACACATCAAAATAATATCCAGGCTATTTAAATAACTTTCAGAAATAATAAAATAAATTGTCCTCCTATGTTCATACACCCGGTGTAGTTGTTTTCTTGCTCCCTATCAAACTAAGGTTAGCATAGAGGCCTAGAAGATCTCTATCAATGTGTATACATATTCTACACTTTTCAGAGATGTAACTTATAAACTTTTCTTTATATATTATACATACTTCTACACATACTACATGCAGTTTGGGTCGTTTACCCCTTGGTAATATATGTAGATTATTACGGTCACAATATACATATAAATGATTAGTATTCTCATAAATCATAAATTGTTACTATTTAAATTTACATAACACAAGATTATTAAATTTATATGTTATTACAATCAGCATTCATGTTGTACATCACACATGGACAAACAGTAAAGAAGTGTTATTTTGTATTCTACATTGCTGAAGGCAAGTAAAGATATATTTATATCATACAAAACATGGTAGTAAATCTCATAGACTCATACTGCTATTGAGTAGGCATGGGTAAAGCCTAAAGGTCAATTGGTAGCTGTGTTTTACTGGGTATTATGTGATTTCTGAGGTGATTGTCACTGATCTGCTGTCAGTAAATGTAACTAGCTTTGATGATCAAAGTGCACGCTACAAGCAGCCAGTACGTGACTCAAGTTTCAACTGACATCCATGAAAGCAAGTACTTATAGTTAGATCCAGGCAATTATTTTAGGCATTCAATTATTTTATTAGTCTCAAATGTCCAGCCAGTGGCAGTGTCAGTCAGTGATTGAGAGTAACGTGTGAATGTCCAGTGGGTGCTACAGCTGTATTATGTATTACATTATACATAGTTAAATATTGATATAATACGGCATGTCCTTAAATATGAAGGCATAATATCTACATTACTGTATATTAATTTGCGATGGAACGACACGGATTGATGGAACGTCGATGAAACGTCGAGGAACGTCGATGGAGCGGATTTTTAAGTTCATCTACCATTCGGTGTGTGCTTCGCAAGAGACTGACACTTCGCACTTAGTTAACTATTGATATAATATAACATGTCCATCAATATAAAGTCATAATATCTACAATAATGTATATTCATGTGCGATGGAACGTCGCGGAACGTCGATCGAAGATGGAATTAAGATGGCGGACGATGACGGCTTTATTGTTTTGGCTGTTCCATCTATTGAACACACAGTCGTGTGTGTGTGTGCTTGCTGATAAATTCAATATTACTAACCTGTCCAGAAGAAACTTGGCGAATGCTGCATCACTTTTCACGCCAGCCGTTTCTTTCGTTCGGTTTCACAAATCCATAACCTTTCCAATATACACCTTTGTACGCGGATACTCTCTGTCTTTCCGCTCTCACCCTCTTTTTAGCCGAGTCGGTGACATATATCCGTGGGCATCCCTTCGTCACAGATACAATTATCGAGCTATCACTTGTAAAAAAAATGGATGGCGACTCGTAAATACGTAATGTTGACTGAATGTGAATCCAGGCACCGAAAGGTGGGGGTCAAAGGCCGATGTCGCCGCATATTCCCGTTCACGTAACTATTACACGAGAGGTCTATCTCAGACCACATCCAAGTTCAGATATGTGTCTTGATATTCGGTTAGGACTGACCGAAAATAATTTTATTGTTTGTCTGTTAATTTCACTAAAACGAAGTAAAGCATACGTACAAATGAACCAGTGTATCAATAATGAATATCTGATACGATTACGTTTCGTGAAATTAGTCTGACACGTGAGGAGCACAACAATCGAAATGATTGAGCACCTTTAACATATCATCTCACAACGAGTCAGGTGTTCAAAAGCTCTGTACTGGTACTATATACTTTTCTGGATGCTAATGCGCAATGCTCGGCAGCAGTGATATGACAGCAAACCCGTCCGTGGTTTTATCGGAGTTATATTCACGACCCCAAACAGAATATAATACTATATAGTGTGTTTACTTTTAAAATCATACGATATACCAATATACGATACCATACGAAGCCTATGTAAGCGTATCACCCTCTCGCTCACACTAAACCCTGGATTGAGCCAATCAGTCGGACACATATGAATGATTCATCGACTATTTGCCGCCACAGTTCTCTATCTCGTGTTGCCTGGGGGAGATATCTGAGCGACAACTTCGTTCATGCTTTAATGTTATCGATCAACATCTTCTTTGGTCTTCCATTTGTCTTTCCCTTCTCACGGTTCTCTATTGAGTTTCCATGATAATGATGTGACGTGTGTTGTTACCGTAACATAGTAACTTACAATAGTTTATTACTTGGACGCTTTATGAGAGCCAAATATGTCCATCCATTTAATTGCATGATCATGCATTTTAAACATTTTTATTAAATGATGGCGTATTGTTTGTTGTTCAATAACTGTACTGCTAACGTTTGTTCAGTTGCCACCTATAATGAAGCTATTGTGTTGTTATCGCAGTGAGATATTGATTGATGTAACAAAAATAAAGGTTGTGTACATTACGCAGTGCGTTAAAAGTTGGTAATGTTTGTGAGTGACGCTATTGTCACGTGTGCGTGCTAGGTTCGATATGTTGTAAAGTGCATTACTCTTTAGTCCGCGAGGTACAACCTACACTGGCATATGCACACAATACATCACGCCGACTGGTTTATTGGAATCAGGCGCAGACAGTTCTGGCTGATGCAGACACGCATCGGCTAATGTCACGTTTTGTCTATTACGAAATGCCTTGTACATCACAGAATGAACTAATACATTGGACAATGCACGTTTAAAGTCTTCGAAGTTGGTTAAAACCAGTTCAGATTGTGACAGTGACATCATAATCAATTTATTATTATCATCATCATTATTATAATGAATATTTACTAATATTTGTAAAGCAGCAAATGTCCGTTCATATTCGTGTAAGGGCATATTTTCATATAAAATGTTATGTTTATTATACACATTATAAAACTTGAAGGGTCTGCGTAATAATTAAAATACAAAAATTGGCCTGGAGCAAAGTGTCATCAACACAATCCCACAGCCTGTCAAAGAGACACTAACAGGTGGAAGTCAATACACGGCAGTGGTATGTTCTGCCGTTGGTAAGCATTGTCCCAAAAAATCAAAATTTTAAATGTATATGGTATTTGTCCCGTGACTGTACAACTAGCGACAAATGGTCCGTTTGATACTAACGAGAACCCTGCTCTTAGAAGATAAAACACTTTCACAACAATATCTACACAAGCCTCTAGTACAACAATTAAACACTTATGATCGAACAAGTGGCATATATATATATATGTTTTGCAGATAATATACCATACAAAGGAGTCTCCCTGGTATATCTTAGAAGTCCAACGCGGGTTGTAGATAGTAGATGTGTATCATAATGCGTGTGCATGGATGCTATCTTTTCTTGTTCACTTGGCATAGGCCTAATCATGTTTCCAATTTCTACTTTTCTTCTGCGGTGGTACCATAAAATATGGTTGCTGTGTTCTTTGCGTGTTGATCTGGCATCACTCCTGCTGCGTTGCTGGATACACGCGTATTATCTACATAACCGACGATTTATAGAACCATTTCAAATAAATGCATAGTACAATATGTACGCCTTAACCCAAACTGTGTGATGTTGATGAGGTAATAGTTGGATGACGGGCTGTATGATATATGGCCAACCGCAAAATTATATTTCCTTTTGATATATAGCTAAAGATAGTATAATAATTATGTCATACAGAATGAATAACAGAACGTGTAACAGAATCACGGGTAACAGAATCAGCTATGTATTCGAATCAAGGTAGTTGAAACAGAATTGTTCCTTATTCTCGATCAATTAAAATGGGCTGATTTTGCTAGCCGTACATTATTAATCTTTTGTTGTGAGTTGTGTGTTTGTTCGATTAAAAGCTGATCAGTCGTGCAATGTATGATGGCTCGCAACTAAAAAACACTCGAGTCGAGTGTTGATTTGACCAATACAACAGTTGTTGAATTGATTCGAAAACTGAATTCCTGCAACAAAAGTTGTGTAATGTACGATGGTGTCAGACGAGACGTCGCGTGGAGTCGAGCAATGTACGATGGTCGGTCAACACAACGCATTCAATCAATGCTTTATAACGCATTTTCCTCCTTCTTGTTTGGTGTTATATAAGGGTGACGGTCAACAACTGTTTTCGTTCTAGGTCTCTACTGCTTCATATCAGCAGTCACGTCTCTCCATCTTTCCATTCCCTCCGATTTACTAAAATCCCTCTTCGCGCTGTACTCCCACATCAGCTGCGGCCTTCCCGTTTTCCTCCGTCCTTCATGTTGTTCCGCCTATGTTCGCTTTGGTTATCTGCCTGCAGCCATCCTGCACCTACTCAGCTTCTGATCAATCTTTCCATCAAGTTGCACGGCGTCCCAACCTCTTCCCTCGGGTCATTAATTCTTCTTCTATCCATCTTCTTTATTCTTGTGATCCTCTGAATCCAGTTGTCCTCGTAAACGTGCAGCTTCTGTTTGGGTTATTATATCAGCGCCACTGTCGCCAGAGTGTCCAGACCACACAGGCATGCCGGTGTTACGCAAGGTCTCAGGCCTTCCAATTTCAGCTTTTTTCTAAATGTTTCTGCACATCATGATTCCCTCTACTCTTGTCCATGCATTCGCTCCAACTTACATCCGACGTCGCATCTCTACCTCTACGTGTCTATTCTCGGTAACTACCATAGAGCGCAGTGGTGCAGTGGCTAGAGCTTCGGAATTATGTGCTGCAGTGATTAACATTGGGCGAGTTCGTTCACTCTACGTTGCTCAACTGTATGAATGAGTATCTGACTATATATAGATATTTGTGTACGAATAGTCTTCGCGCATTAATAATCATTCGACATTCCTCATGGTGATGATCCCTGCTGACAGTCGCTAGGTGGCGCCACATAATCAGCAACCGTATTCTCATGAGTGGCACATTTGATGTCTGAAACAACTCACTTTCCACTGTCTTCACACCCCGATGGGGACACTTTCCCTTTTGTTAAGTGGGTTGTACCACTAGTTGCTGTTGAACCCTCATCACCGATAGTGAACTCGACTAGCAGAGGAAACAACATGGAGGATTCCTCAGTAGGTAGAGCAGGTAACATTGACTCTGTGGTTTTAATGGAAGTCCTGTTTTTTTCTTCAAACTCTGCCACTTCCCGCTGAAGTGATATAATTACTTTATTTATTTGGACCATGATGACTTGTGTATAGTACTTTACCAGAGTACATATTATGCCTAGCATATACCATGATTGGAAACAAAGACGGAACACCATTTATTTACAAAGAAAATTAGGTCTAAACCTATTCCTAAAATAATATATATTTCCGTACTCTTGATGGTATGTTCTTCAAAACAAAAGAAAATATCCCAGGATTAATGGATTTATCTGCCCCAAATGGAAGAAATTTGACCACAAAATGTGATTACTAACAAAAGTTGAGACTAACCAGCCCAATACACCAGAAGTACCAAGGCATATACTGCCTTTAGAAAACAGGCTTTCTACATACATTCTACCTACCTAGAAATAAAATTAGTTCACACTTGCAATTTTGTTTGTCTTTAATCGTGTCTTTCTGTTGTTATGACCATATTTTATTCAGTTTCAAGGAACGTAAAGGATATGTATCTTGTTATCAATTAACTATATTCAACACAAATTGCCAAACCTGACTTCTTCTAGCAACGTGTTTTGTTATGACTATAAAAATCAACATTAGTTTCTTCCATCCCGGAAAAGAAATAGTATTTTCCAAGTGTACCTAGTTATTACCACAACTGGCTTACGAGGTGATCGCTAAAATGTTGCATTTAAGGGGCCCTGTATATATTGCGTTATTCCACGGCAGAAGTATTTTGTCGGCCGACGCTTGGCGTCTATTAATAGAACAATCTCGTGCAGGTGATATGTTTGCCGTCGTTAGTTCTCGGGAACACAAGACAAGCGTTCGCTGAATCTAATGATTGTGTTGTTGATTAGGATTTATTTTGGACATTTAATAACACTAAATCCTTATCAACAACACAATCACTAGATGCAGCGCACGCTTGTCTTGTGTTGCCGAGAACTAACGACGGCAAACATATCGCCTGCATCAGACTGATCTATATATAGCCGCGAACACACAGCGTCTGCCGTCAAAATACTTCTGCCATGGGATAGCGCAATCTATACAGTGCCCCTTTAAGTCATCAGTAACATTCTATTTAAATGGAAACTCATTTTAGTTACAATTTATATTATGCAGGTCAATAGCTATGCTTATCAATGAACACACCGGCATATATGCATTCTTCTGCCGCATTTTCTTGCGTGTGTGCGCGAGCGTAAGGCTAAGCGCCTGTTTGAATGCGTGTGTGCGTGTGTGCGCGTGCATGTTCTCTCTTCGTTACGGTGCCAAGATAATCTAGCCAAATGTCCACGGGTAGAACCTAATCACTACCATCAGTCGCGACGACCACATGAATACCCAATTTAATCTCGGCAAACAACGCTGCAGGACATCATATTATGCAACAGGGAATTAAAAACCAAAATTATTGCTTTGTAATTTAATCCGTAAATTAAGCCGTGTCGACGATCCTGTCGTTCTGCCATTAACCCGGTATTCTGGAGGAAAAAGAGATGTGGCACGCCAACATGAAATGATATAAAGTGTATAATGTATAGATTAAAAGGACATCAGCCCGTTATCAAACCACAGGCGTGGCGAAAGCCAGTGGTTTTCTCTAAATATGTGGTCGTACTAACGCCGGTCGTTATCGTGTTGTTTTTTGACCTACACATACGTCCGACCGTCCATTCACCCACCGATATATTTTAGTGTGTGTGCAGTCAGGTATATAGTTTTATTACCTTGATCTATTACCAGTATACATTTTTGTAGGGTGTGACATGAGAGGAATAAATAAGACAAACACAACATATGATTATTATAACCTTTAAAAAGAAATAAATGACTAACATTTTCTTGTTAAACACACACACTGCTTAGACCAAACTTCTCCATGATTCTATGACACTGTGTCTCTAGAATCGTCAGTTTGGTTATATCTATTGAGTCGCAGTTCATCTGTTTCATCTGAGTCTTTACTGTAATAAAGTCATATTTAGCTTTGTTGTTCGTGGGAGCAATATGTTGGAAAGCTTCGTTCGACATTCCTCCTGATGATCCCTGCTGACAGTCGCTAGGTGGCGCCACATAATCACCAACCGTATTCTTATCAGTGGCACATTTGACGTCTGAAACAACTCCCTTTCCACTATCTTTACACCCCGATGTGGACAGTTTCCCTTCCGTCAACGGGGTTGTACCAATAGTTGCTGTTGACCCCTCACCACCGATAGTGGACTCGTCCAGCGGAGGAAACAACCTGGAGGATTCCTCCATATTTTCATCCGTAGGTAGAGCAGGTAACCTTGACTCGGTGGTTTTAATGGAAGTCCTGGTTCTTTCTTCAAACTCTGCCACTTCCCGCTGAAGTGATTCTATATCGCAGAGGTCGCCAGGTTGCAGCACTTGACCACCTATGCACGAGCCGCGGTAAGTCACCAAAGCACTGCAACAGTAAAAACCAAATTAATTACTTTATTTATTTGGACCATGATGACTTATACTTTACCGGAGTACACGTTATGCTTAGTATATACAATGATTGGAAACAAAGACGGTACGCCATTTATTTACAAGGAAAATTAGGTCTAAACCTATTCCAAAAATTATATATATGGATCGTTATCTAATTGCACTACATTTAGTGTCCCGGTCAGTTGTAGCAAATTTTTCTTATGATAATGAAACAATAGCACATATTTCTAAAAGTATAATATGTGTTAGTTTCTCTATACATCAAATAAAGTCAGAAAAAAGTATTTCAGGTGGAATTATAAGTGGTTGCATCACAAATGTATGTCTCACTCTGTTAAAAAGCACTGTCCCAAATATGAATCACTTGTGTTTGTCATCACCTCTACTGATATATTATGTTTTATTTTAAGATATTTTAAAGTATTCCTCAAGTAATTGATATGCTGTTTAACTAAAAATATGTCTACTCACAATAGTTGCCAATGATAAAAATCCAACCAATAATTCATGGGACACGTGTTGTGTCCCATGAATTATGTCCTCCCCGTTACCTGACAACATTGTTTAGTGTGGAAATTGATACTTCCTCAATATCAACTTTGTTTTAATCACTGGTTGGCAGCACATGCTTGTTTTCATAAATGGCAGCAAAATCAAACAGTTTCAGTGAATGCTAACAGATATTTTCTAGGATTTCTTCTGGTAAGCATGATGTCGCAACCAGAAAATGTCTCCAATGTTGCCATTATTATCGATAGAATGCAGAAGTGCGTGATCAAAATAACCAACACTTTAAATGTGGGCATAACGTTAAATATATTCTGTGCTGATTGAGTGATAATTGGAACCTCGAAAACAAGCATATTTAAATAAAGAGCATCGTTTATCTCCCCTGTTACCATAACAATCGTAACAGGCGGTACATCTCTACGTTGTTAGAACAAGAAACATGCAAGATGCCGCTGATCCTTGAGATTTTGAAATATTTAAATGATTTGTATTTTTAACTCCATCAATAGTGATGTGCATATAAATTGTATCTCATGATCGACCACGATCAATCACCGATTGGAAATGTTGATCATCATGTTATTTATATATACATAACACAGAATTTGACAAATGTTCACACTTGGTATATTTTATAAATATATATTTTGTTACCTGAATTATTATGTCTATTAGGAATATCATCTAAACAACATACATTAGTATTTTGACATAGACAAGACACCGAGTAGTTTAATGAAATGTTAAGACACGATGTTCACATCACCAACTTGACGTAACACATTATTACGCTTCAGACATGGCACTCACTGCAGCTGAAAAGTGACGAAGATATCAAGAAAAATACATGCTGATCCTGAAAGAAGAGCGCAATATCTGCAATAAGAAAGACAAAGATGGGATCGTAAAAAGGTGACTGGTGAATTGAAGCCAGTACCAGAGATGGGTGAACGGGAGTGAGGAAGGTTAGACGACTCTGGAGATTGAGGAGGGCAAAGAATAGGAGAAGGAACTGAAACGAAACCTTGACGGCTTTGTCACACCATCAACTTCTCCCGTTGCAGACAAAGCACAACTATCAGTCTCTGTGCAAAGAAACACTGGCCAAAGAAGGAGAAATAAGAACAGGACAAAGATCATAATGAAATTATCACAGCTCGAGGACAGGTTGGAATTTCAGTTACGAGAAACGGCCAAATTTGAGAAGAGGTGGCAATTTCACCAGAAACACCAAGATTAAAGACAATCAGATTGCTTCGGTATGCGTCGACGTCATCTATAAACACTGACTTTCCAATGCCCATAACGTTTTGCAGAAACAACTTTGATTTTTTGCCAAGCGTTGGCCAAGAAGCACAATATCCGCTAAGACGGATGATGCCACCACATTCTGCAGACGACAAGCTACGACACTTGGCATTCGTTATAGACAATGAGTACAAGAATCCTATAGCAGAGATGACAACAGTCGTATTACTACTGGTAAACAGGGCACTCTGAGGAAGAATAAGCAACAGCGCAGACAACTCGACGATAGTATGAAAAACCTCCATTTCAAATTCCTTGCACTGCTCTCTGTCGGACAGTTTGCAACGCACTGCTGCTTCGATGTAAGAACAACTGCATCCTGTATTGGATCCATTCAACTAGAACATCCACAAGCTGACACTATCCACGCAATATAGACAGAAGGCAACCTTCTGTCTCTTCACCAAGTACCTGGCTGAAAGAGGAATGGCATTTGGTAAATTTCACCCAAGTACATGTATTGTTTGTGGTGAAAAAATAAATTTACATGCACACACATGCATGCACGCACGCGCACGCCCACACACACACACACAAAGAGGCTCATATGTCCCGGGCACAGTCCACTCTAACAACTATCGAATTGACCTGAACATTTTATCGTATAAAGAATTACTGCAACGAATATCGAATCTGCAGTGTAGTGCGACTGGATTTGTAGGTAGTGGAGCGGTAAATGTTATTAAGTAAATTATTGTTTATATGCAAGTTTATTGAATTGACTTTTTAATACTTTTTTAATTAAATAATGAATTAAAGAACCCTTAAGCCATCCAGTCCCTCGGTTATAGTTATTGACACTGATGCTGCTAAGATCATTGCATTTGCATCAACAGCATATGTTATACTAGTAGAAGCTACTACTTTGTGTATATTCAATTTCCGTAACGCCCCCCACACATCCTCCCCCCTCCCCAGCCCACAAGGTTGCCAATCAAACCTTTCTCTGGAGTAGTGACAGTGACAAGACCGTTCACGGTGCCTGGGAATCCACGAAGTTACTAATTTAATCATCAAATGTAGATATACTTTGTTTCAACATAATGTCTCCTATCCTGCGGCTCAAACACTCAATAACACCATACGCACCCACCCCGTCGTAAACCATAGCCAACAGTGGCTCCTTACGACGTAGATAATTAGAATTAGAATGTTGCTTACACTGTAACTCCTGTCAGCAATTAGGTTGTGGGTTAATACTTCAAAGGGATTCTTGTTTTGCAGCATGCAATAAGTTACATTGTGTTCATTACAGCTGTCAAGGTGCATGCATGGCCAGACATGCCCAAGTGTTTTATGTCTGTAGACCATCACCATGGGAAAGACAGCGCCAGTGAATAGCCAATAATCATCCAACGAGCATCTAAATTTACAACACCCAGCAGAAAACATGATATTACTAACAGTAAATAATTGTATTCAAATAAAAAAGCTTTGATAGTTTTCTATTGCAATTACAATTATAATGGGGCCTACTTATTTTAGACGTGCATTAATGAAATTGATATTTTTCGCTGTAATTGCTTTTGACTAACAGATGCTGGCATAAAAGGTAATAAGCCCACAAGCCAAGGCAGTCACCAGCAGGATGCAGGCAGTCGAAGTTGTAACATTGTACACATGCACAACATTAGATGACGTCACCGTAGTAACTTTGTAGAACTTCTAGTTGACTAAACATTTGTTGATAAATTGTAACAAGTGAATGGTGACAGTTTCTTCAGGACATCTGGAGCAGCATTATTTATAAATTTGTCAATTCTTTAATGTGTATAATTTTCTGTAGTCAGATATTTGTATTCCCGTAAAACGGCGGCAGTTTCCGTAATGCCGTAATATGAGGTGAATTTCCGTAATTACAGAAAATCCGTATTCAAGATGCACAGTGCAGCATTTAGCTGTATCTTGTACACACAGATGTTATTGAAAAACGTGCTTTGAACAGAGATTTCAGAGCTCACCCTCACCACGGTTTCTGGTACCATGAAGACGCATCAATTGGTATCAACATCAGCCAATTAATTTTCCTATAGAGAGCTGAGTTGCCTATGCAAGAAAGAGGAACTATGTACGAGTTTCAACCCAACTTGTTCACCTTCACTCCCCAATGCACCCCAAAGCCGCTATCCTGCCCATCACCACAACAACCTGATACGAGCAGGAGATCTTCCGTAATTGACAAACAGGTCGTTGTTAAATATGATAAAGCCCCATGTCCTGGTATTATCATTGATGAAGACAGCGAAGGGGTAGAAGGGAAGTGTATGCACAAAATAGGACCAAACTGGTTATATGGTCTTATTGGCCATCACGCAATGATGTTTGTTGGTACAGTAAAGATGATATCATCTTTCAAGAGCTTGAGCGTATGACACACAGGCATCTACAAGTCATTCCAGCCATTTGGCAAGTGTTACTGCAGAACATTACTTGCAATGTTCCTATGTCTATGACATACATGACAAAAGGATGACATAAGAATGTTCACTGAATTTAATGAATCATTTAAAGTTATAACTGGTCATTTCGATGAGATCGATAATGAAGGATGAAATGATTTTAATTGGTAATTGTATGCATGTCAATAGAATCAAGTGAGGGTTTTTAAAAACCTTTAAGGTATTTTTGTTTAAAATTGATAGATATGAAGAATAATTTAAAGTGTTGTTACATATCAGATAATTGACAAACATATCAAAATTTGAGACTAACCAGCCCGATACACCAGAATTACCATTACCTTTAGAAAACAGGCTTTCTATATAAATTCTACCTACCTGGAAATAAAATTAGTTCATGCTTGTGAGTTTGTTTTGTCTTTAAACGTGTCTTTCTGTTGTCATGATCATGTTGTATTAACCATATTTAATTCAGTTTCAAGGAACATAAAAGATATGTATCTTGTTATCAATTAAATATATTCAACACAAATTGCCAAATCCCATACTTCTTCCAGCAACTTGTTTTATTATGACTATAATAATTAACAACATTAGTTTCTTCCATCCCGGAAAAGAAATTTCATTTTCCAAATGAAACCCTGATACAGATTGCACCACTGGCGCCAGTGATCACCCTTCACTAAGATTTAGTACATTGTTCTTCCAGAACTTACAAACAATCTTACAAAACCTTACAAAAATAAGTCTCTTCCAGAATATACCAAACACATACAATACATTAATATATAGAATGTTACTGCACTGTCCCAAGCAGCTATTCACCTGAGCACCCCCTTCAGCTTCCCAAGCTGTGTCATTGCTGCAACCGTGTCTCTGAATCCATCATCAAACCCGTCCTGAAGACTCAACTCCTTGCCAGCTATCACACCTTCTCTATAGCCTTCCTGCAACACAAGAATGTTGTCTGGAGACATCATAATGTTGCAATCAGTTCCCCCATAGTCAACACTATTGCTGTAATGATAAACTAAGCCACAATATGACATGAATAACGATATTCGTGTGACAATATATATATATCGTGGTACATGATGATACTTAGTTTTAGATAAATAGTATATTTGCACTGCATTAGCCAGATGTCTGAAACGTAAGGTTAATTTACCGAGATATAATGTTTTATAAAATTGTAATATTTTATTAAAACCTTAAAGACTTTAGATAAAATAGTCTTGAATCCTTGACCCAGAGATTTTCAACAATGTAAATTAAAATGTTTACATTAATCATATACATATCATGAATCTCGTGCAATATAATGTTTATTGCATGATTTGCACCATGAAACAAGTAATCTGATTTATTAATGCTTCAATAAATTGTTACAGGCTACTTACAGCCCTAGTTCATACACTCATTTTTCAGTCAATTGACATCTCTGTGAGCTATACTAAACTCAACCATGGTACACAACTTTAGTACCATGGTTGAACCAATCCTCATATTTTGGTTGTGAATCATGGCCATTGACACAAACACTAGAGAAAACACTAGGCGGCCCATACACAAGATTACTATGTAAAATCTTCAAATTGTCCTGGCGTGATCACATCACCAACCAGGAGACCCACCACCGTGAGGCAACGACGTCTATGTCTGGCAGGGAATATTACATATATGCTACAATGAAATTGCTAACAAAGTTCTCCTTTTGGGAACCTGAAGGCCCTTGGAGAAGAGACCGCCGAACATGACCTGATACACCATTCAGTGGGAGACCAGTCTCAGTGGTACTTGTTTGGGCGGCCACAATATAGGACAGAAAACAGTGGAAACAACTCATCATGTCACCAAGTGGGTGGCAAAAGTAAGTAAGTAATCAGCCGTACCTTAGGTCTATGTTTGAATGTCTGTCTTTTTCAGCTCTGATTGCAACATGTCTAGTAGATGGGGAGTCACTGGGATGCCTGCTGACTTGCAGGGAATTTAGCCATGATGAACCATTTTTAAATGCATCTTACATTGTTATAATAGATACTTTACACTTCACCACTTATGATAAAAACGATTTGACTTTGCAGTGTGTATCTTTAAACACTGAACCAAAGCAACCAGAAAGAGTTACTGGTAATACACTAAATGTGCTGCCATCTGGTGAATAACAACACACACACACAGTATACCTAGGTACACATTACTACCACATCATATATAATATGCACGTTCGCATTTCAAACAGTGTAAAATTCACTTATGCTATTTCAATGATCTTCTTCATCAGTTTGTGCCATTCAACGCGGTTGAGAGCACGTAGCTTTCTGATGTCCCCGGAACTGCGCAGTTACAAGCCAACATCATACATTGTATATTTAAAGTAAACGTTCTGGTGTCCACAATAATACAATGAAAATTATTAGGTTTGAACAATAACTTTTGGGTACATCATTGGCTATTGACAATCATGCTTTCAAATATGGCTCATAATTTTATGACATAAATTGTTTTTCTTTTACCCAGTTACCCCAGCAGTTGCATTTTTAAAATAAAATAATTAAGTTCTAGTTATGGTTAACAATTTCAAAAAGCACTGGCCACTTTCTAAGTCGGGCAGTATGGTAGGAGAGTTATCTACCATTTTACATTGTTGTAATTTTTCAAATACCTTCCCAATTAATCTTTTACTTTCCAACAAATCAGTTCCCCTAACTCTGGCCAGAGTCTGTGAGTGTATGTCTCTCCAACAGTGATAGCGACGTTGACAATGTCAATGATAGTGACGGCAGTAAAGACTGAAGTCTACAGTTAGTTAGTCTATAGTTACCAGGTCATGGTTCGACCCACACCACAATCCGTCACTTTGAATCTTGCAAGATCTAGTCGCTGATCAAGTGCTGCGTATGACTAACGAGAAATAAGTGACTTCTCTAGGCAATTACGTCACGTGCATCAACATATCTTTTTCAATGGTTATAACCGATAGCATGGTTAAAAAACATATTTTTATTGGCATTGTTGAACATCTCTGGGTCAAGGACTCAAGACATATTTTACCGCTAGCACGGTAAACGCTATTACCCAACTTTTCGCGCAGCGCTGTGTTTTCGTAGGGAAACTGTAAGTATTTCACTAAAAGTTAAACCAACTTTTCTGACAATTTATTTGCATAATATGAAACAAATAAATGATAATGAGTTACAATGTGGATATCTTTCGCAAAACGTTTCTTCAGATTTTTATGAAAACGGCATGTTTATATTATTGACACGATCAGCGACAAGACTATGTTTAATAATGGTTATCACAACTTACTGGTGATCGGCGGCTAGATCTCACAAGATTCAAAGCGACGGATTGTGGTGTGGGTCAAATCACGACCCAGTAACTATATGATGTTAGACTTCAGTCTTCACCGCTGTCACTGTCATCAATGACCCACTCACCTGTGAGTCTGACAGTGTCAACAGTATTGGCAGTCAATGTCATGACTCAGTGCCTCACGTCACGGGTGTCAAGGCCCATGAGAAGCCAGGTCTGGTCATTTGTCAGACATTCAGACCTTCCAAGTTGACACGTGGCAAAGTTGAAAAACAAATATGAAACAGCGAAAGATCTCCTCCCATATGAAAAAAACAGGGAACGACCAATGAAAAAGGCAAATAAAATGTGTAACAAGTGGCAATACTTTATTTATTTTTACAGTATTTTATTCCAGGTAAAGACATAAGTTGACTAAACCAGTCTATAATTATTAGTTTTGTTATATGTGACCCATCTTAACGAAATGAGTCGGATGTCGGCAAATCGGATGTTCCGTAAATGCCGTTTAAGTGAACAAATCGCGAATCCATAGATTTTAAGATTTCCCCTGAAAATTATTCTTTGTTATTCACTTTATCGATTGCTACTCTAGCTACCCTCTAATTAACTCTGTTTTGTGTATTTTAAAGCGATTTTTGTAAGAGCTGTGCAAAGTGTTCCGCTCGATTTCCTTAAAATAACGCAGAAAATACCAGTAATTGCACGCGTTCGCAACTGCTAATTTTGGGACGCTCCTAACATATGGGATATCACTACGAAGCTTGACGCATCATCTTCCTATATATGGGCATAAATATGCTAATAACTACATTCTGTGACCTCCAGAGAGCTTGGAAGAGGCCCCCTGTTTACGCCAGCTGTGTAAACAATTTGGATCACTTGGTAGCAACAGCAACTGCATGACCCAGGCAACTGTTCAGTGATGGGTCATTTACATAACCTGTAAACACACGCATGCGCACAATGTATTTCACTGTGTCACTGCTGACCCAGATAACAATAAAGAAGACGTGAAGAACTGTTAAATTCGGATGGAAGTGATCGCGCACTGATTGACAGTTTGATCGAGGAGTATTTTTTGGAAGACTTAACGGATGGAAGCAAGCCTGACAAGCACAACATTTTAGCTAGATCTGTTCACGGTAACTAAGGTACATTTCATGAAACATAACGAATATTTTGCATCAACTTTGACAGCTATTTTCTGGGTTTGAAGGTTTCTACCCCACTTGTGTTTGTTAAGCCATAACTTCAGTTAGAATTACGATATCTTCTTACATGATACACCATGTGAAAGCAGAGATTCTGCTCTTTCGAACGCTACTAATAACTCAATATTAAAAATTTCCGACATGCGACTCATTTCGTTAAGATGGGTTACATAAATAGACCCTAATGCATATTATCCATATATGCACACATACTGACATAGTTTTATTTAACAAAATAAACAATTATATCTTTTTATTGCAAATTGTAAAAATGGTGGTGTTTATATTTTCCAATACACGATAAATACGCATTTACTGATTTAGTAATGAGCAGAATAACTCCATATATGATATGACATGTAAAATGTACATGCAACATTTCTCATCGTCTTTTCAGGGTATTAAAAATAAAGGTACGCTTATGATCGGAAAACAGAGTGGAGTTCTTGTAACAGAGAGGACACATCATTTCATAATGTCTTTTAATGATACATAAAATAGCGAAGATAACAATACGTACAGACCATGTTTAATAATGATTACAAATCACAACTTACAATTACATTTAGACTTTTTTTAGTATTTACATGCCATCGATCTCGACTCAACTCAAGTCAACATATTTAACATCGTTTAGCAAATATGGTTTTACCAATTTTCGTGACTGCTGAATTCTGTCCAACTCTTGGATACGCAACACCTTTTCGTCGCGGTCGTCGTCGAACACGCCGTCACACATGGCACACGCAACAGAATGCTCGCAATGTTTTTCCGGACTACACAGGTGTCGCCATATTGAATCTATCACGTGACCATGCCAAAAGCGTACACACAGATCACGTGACTTCTGCGGCGATAAATGTGAGCGTGTGTTTAGCGCCATCGACGTAAAAAGCGTTGTTTACGCGTGACTGGTTCTTTTCATGCCGGCACAACTTCGAAGCGATCTGCGGGCGCTGTCGCAATGATAGCAGGTAAGTGCGTTTCAAATGTGTGTTTTACATGTGCGTTTAAAATTGAGCAGGTAGACGATATTTCACTCTTTCGGGGGGTAACCGTCGACGTAGCACCACTTCACGACACGGGCACTTGCCTGGCTATCTCTCCTCACTCCTAGCTAGTAGCTGGGATTGGGAGTCTCGGTCCGTTGCCGTTGGCGCGGGCGTTCTGCCTGGCCGACGCCGGTTGTATCTATCCAGGGGAATACTCCAAACCAATTAGTCACTTCTCTTGTGGGTGACGCTATTGATGCCTGGTGGCTGGTCCTTGCCATGCACTGATACTGATAGGGGTGGCTTTTTTATGTGTCTGGAAGAAGTAAAACGGTTACGACGAACCTGTTTACCTCACCTCTACTAACTACAAAGTTAGACATTTTAGCCCAAACAAAGCAGCTTGTTTGGGCTAAAAGAGCAAGATTTTGTACCAAGCCAGATAGTATGATGATGATTTTATTCAATATACAAATGTACACATGTAGATACATAAAATATAAATACAGCTAGAGTACACCATAATCTAAGTCAACATAGCTGTCATTAAAATACCACATGACTTCCATTTATACTTAAATGGCTAGCTAAAGTGGCAGTTAGGAACTATGTATAGTTCAGTAGTTTGGGATAGGCTATTAAATTCATCAGCAACTGGCTGAAGGTTATTTGGTAACTAATTATTCTTATTTATTTTTAATACTGAAAGTCTGAAACATGTGCCATAATAGACCTAATTGGTTAAAACAGATAAATATATTTGATGAAACATTTTGTGGATCCTGTCGCTATAGTGGTAGTAGTGAGAACCTACACAATTAAGCATTATTAAAATATTAATTATATATCAATAATATATTTAAACTAAAAGACGCTTGAACAGTAGTATATTTTTAATCATTAATCTGATTTATCACAACTAAATATGATTTTTATCAGAACAACTGTAATAGTTATTGACGGCCACAAAAATGTTAATTTGTATACAAAGAATGTCCATGTGTTGCCATTTTGCTGCTGTTTATTTCTATAATTATGATGCAGTTGTGATGACATATTTAATCTGTGTTGTTAGTCACTGAGTCGCCATCTGTTGCTATCCGCTGTCTTGTGTAAGCAGCTAGAAATAATTGTGTTAATTATCAGTGACTTATGAATTATTAATGTTGGCCCTATCTTAGAATGATTGAAGTTTTCACATAGAAGTACAGCTGTGTATTAAACGCACACAAGGTACCAAACCACTTGTAAACAGTCACAGTAAAAGTTTTTGTATACATCAATATTAATTACACTGTTGTTTGACTGCATATTTTCACATATTTTGTTAGGCGGCTTTTTGAACATGCATATATTATACAGGAAGCCACGGAACATATTTGCTTGTGATCTTGTGAATTTACAGATACAGTAAACCTTGCCTAAGTCGGATTCGTCCAAGTCGGATCTTCGCTCAACTCGGACATAATTCCGAGGAACAGTTGATTTGTAATGTATTTCCAATAAAAACCTTCATCTAACTCGAATTATGTAAGTCGGATCTTCACCTAACTTGGAGTAACTGAGTCAGTACATTTGATCTGAGATAATGTGTTTTTGTTTCCTAAGTCGGATCGCAGTATTCAACAAAAATCACTTGGTTGCTTGAAGTACATGTACCATGTGAACTAAAAAATGAAATGGCTATTCCAATAAAATGATCCAGACAGCCACAGCAACAGCCAATGGAATTTGGTATTACCAAGAACATGATGTTCCATTACCGGTACATCCTAGCCACCAGGAGACTAGAGCCATCAGAAGGAGTCACACCATTTTCTCAAGAAATGACTATTTTGGACGCCGTCATTGTCCTGAAGTTAGCATGGAACAAAGTGAAACCGGAAACAATTCTAAACTGCTACAAAAAGCACTATTCATCAAAGTTGTTCAACGTCAACACTATAACGATGTATGGAACAAATTCCGCGAGGTGTAAAGAGATGCTTTATGTATGATGGATGATATACTGAGCAATGATGAAGGCGTCAAAGTTTCAGTGTCTGAAAATAGGATTTCAAAACTTAGTGACACTCAACACTCGGCAACAGTGAGATCAAAGAGTTGACTGACAAGGCCGAGGACATTCCCATGAGACAGTCGCAACAAAGACTTACGTAGAGCAAAATTACTGACCCGATCAATAGTAATTATTAATTCTATAACGATAGAAATTAGTGCCAAAATGAAGCACAGAACTGTTCTAGTAGTGCGTAATGTTGTGTGTTGCTTGTGGACATCAACGTATTATGTATAATTACTGCAGTGTCCAGTCACCTTTCAAGTGTTATTCACATCTATCTAAAGGCTTTTAGTTTTAGAAGGCGGCCCTTGTTGTTAGTGCTAGGATATATCATCTTCTGTTAAGTTGGATTTTCGCATAACTCAGATTAAATCACTCTGTCCGATTGAATCCGACTTAGGGGAGGTTTACTGTATATTATCTTGTGGATGTTATCAAGTTGATTGTGGAGAGGAAAATGTGCATTTCTACTTTTGGTTCAGATGTGTGTTCCTTCAATTTCAGTGGCAAGGAGGGGATAGATCTAGGCCCATTCTGGCAGCTCACATGATATTGCTTGTAAGAAATTCATAATTATTTATATTTATTTCTTCATACATATGTGCATGTCTAGTTTTGTTTGTAGATACCAAAAGCCCCTGTCAGGTCACTTGTTAGCATCTAAAATCTGTAAATGTGAATGTCCAAAATTGGGGGGAGGCCAAAGGTTAAATATATTACCACCCACATTTGAGTCAAATTCAGTATTGGAAATAATGACTGGGTCAGTAGTCCTTAGCTGATAGGTGTCTTTGTATAAAATGTCACCGATATCACTAGAGTTATTCCTTGCCGTCTTTTGCAAGAAATATGTGCCACTCCACCGCAGTACTAAGCTAGATGTTATCAATATCATTTTGTTTGCTAAGTGTGTGATATCAAACGATTTCCTTCATACCCTGCAGACAAATGACCTCAAGTACTGATTTTAGTTGCACTGCCAACGTGTCACTTGTTTTGAACTTCAGAGAACACCTGGATTAAATCAGTGCATTAGCTGTGTGAAATTATGAATCAAGTGTACCTTCACTGCCATGGATGTACATGTAGAAACTGTCTCTTAAGAGCCACTGATTAAAATTTGAGATAAGTGACAGTTTGTATAAATAATTTTTTTATTAATAATTTATATATTACGTTTGCACCACTTTGAGTAATCAGATCATAACTTAACAGGCTACTGGAATAAAGCTAGTTGAACGGTGTTTTTTGCCTACATGATGTGTTTACTGATATATATTTTTTATCAAGAGCATCGTTCTCTAAACTAAACTACATTTGTCCATCACAATAATAATATTCTTATCACAACTACCTTTGGAGTTTGTTCCCATGGATTATGGTCAGATATGTCAAAATATGGCTAATTTTAGTATTAAATATATACTGTTTAACCCATGAAACACAGGATGGAACAAAGTTACTAGTTATCAGAGGAATCTGAAGATACACCTACACAGTGCTGTCTGCATAAGTGATAAGGACTGGATGTCTGTACAAGCCAGGGCTGCTTCAATGATATCTTGTTTGATTGTCCATAGGCAGGGGAAGAGAGTGACAGGGCAGGGTGGAAGGGGTCAAGGGTGGGGCACATACCACTATGGCCTGGGTCATGTGGTCAAGATCATGCCCATTACTTGGCCACTACAAAGATCTCCCAGCTCTGACCATTGCTGCCATTCTCTCATGTTATATAAATGTTTGTGTGTGGACCAAGATGTTTAACAGTGTTTATTGTTGTTTTACTCCTTGGCTTTTTATAGAAGCACTAAGACTAATAGGACTGGTTAACACTAGTTTCATATTCTTCTAATAGATTCCCATAATTTATGTTAATCGTCCATCCAGCTTCAATTCGGCAACTAAGGCAGTCTGAAATTCAGCATCAATTCATGCGACATTCACATACAAACAATAGGATACCTGAATAGTGCTGTTGTGAGAGTGTCCTGTAAATCACCTGATCACATTGGGTTGGCCTGTGAATCACTTCTAAGTCGTCACGCATGACCGCAATGCTCTATCATGGCTGCAGACAACATCAGTTTCAGGAGAGTCTGCTAGGAGAGTCACCTGATGGTAGACACTCACTGTTAAACAAAGACTGGATGGCTTTGTTCTCTGTCTTAATAGATATGGTTTACCTGTGGATATATATGCTGAGCTAATGTGGCAGTATTTGCATTTCACTGGTAAGCTAGACTTTGTGCTTTGTTCACCTGATGAAACATCAAAGAGCCGTTAATTAGCTGCTACTTTTCAGCAAATGAATGAAGTGCTTTTAGGTGCTAGTTATGTAACAATTGGAAGGAACTTTTAAGTGTCCTGGGAGAATGTTAATTGTTACAAACAAGTAACCTGTTGTATATTAAGTCCTGTCATACTAGTGTAACAGAAGTATGTGTGTAATTGTTACTGTTTTGTAATCTCATTACTATGCTGTCTTTGTCATAAGAAGGTGCTAGGTGTATGGAAATTGTTGACAATAAAAAGCAGTTGTGTTATCTTTGCATGATTTCTTTCATTGAATCAAGAGATGCTAGCTTGACTGTGGATGTAATTTTGTCTCCAGAAATGGTCAGTTTCAATCAATCAAATGTATTAATATGTGCAGCAACAATGTTTGTTTTATCTTGTTAATTATCTTGAGACCTTTCACATTCTTGTGCATTGAGTTTATTAAAGACGTTATAAGAATTGTTTTATGTCTATGATAATGATTGATTGATTGGTATTTTATGTGTCTACTACTGTGGTAGTACTAGTATGACATGTGGTATGCTAGATGCCTAAAAGGTCAGGTATAGTGGAGTGAGAGCATAGGTTACTGTGCTGGTTATATTATGACAGGGAGGTCAGCTACAGCAGGGCTGTGATAAACTTAGCTTCTCAGCCAAGGTCTTTTTATTTTCATTCAAAGCCTACAACTAGTGTATTCAATGCCTTAGCCCCGAGTCACTCAGCTATCTGATGATGATGACCTGTTACACAATTCACTGGCCTGTCGCCATTGCAAATAAACCAATATATTTCTCAGATGCTGTTTTGTAAATCATGTCTGTTCTCAGTTTACAACTCAAATTTAAATATTTGTTAATGTATAGAACCAGTTTGTCGACTTGCAGGATATGTGCCAGTTGAGTACAATGAGTACTATAATGGCTGTCCTAGCATGGACTCTTATCTCATGAATGTTGGAACATTTATACAGTAAGAAGTGAACAAACATTTGGACTCATTCAAAAGGTGATGTACACACTTGAGACGACACCAAATGTAGAGTCTTGAGTTGTTGCACTCTCTTGCATGTATGCGTGCCATGCGTGCGTCCACACACACACATACATACACACTGTGTTGGTAAGTACAGTGCAGGATGTCCCCACTTCAAGTGATCTGACAGAGATTATGAAGTACCATTTCTACTTTCTCCATCTCTCTTGATCTTCTGTCACTTTCCCCACACCTTTGATGCTAACCACTAGTCCAGGTATCTAAATTCATCTGTACCATCTCTGGCCTCCACTTTTCTTCTGGCCTTCCTCTTCCACCATCTTATGTTTTAGGTGCGTTTTCAGTTTATTCTTGCTCAATAATTAACTTAACATATTCTTTCCATTGTATTTTAGTTATAACTGGTTATGTTTTCCTGTGATTCTTCACTACTATCTTTACTATAATGAGACCATCCTCCTCCAGTGAACTTGTTTCAATCTATGCATTCTCAAAACCAAATGTTCCTCTCCCCTACATGTATATACATGTACAGAAGTTTCACACACGCCTAAAACTCATTTTCTATCAATTTCATGTTTCTTCAGCTTTTGGTCCCATGGTCACATCATTTCTTCTACTTTCCTCCATCTACCCTTCATTAGCACTTGTGAAACAAAGGTCCCCACACTTGTCTTTATCTGATAGTGATCACTTAGTGTGTGTGCTTGCTCTTAATGTTGAGGTGATTGTGCTCCAGAGACAGCCCATGAAATGTTATAGCTGCATTAACTGAAGAATGGCAGGTGTTTTATGGTACTGTAAACTCAACAGCATTTGAGTGTGTCAAACAGAGGAGAGTTGCCTGGGGCCTCAAGCTGGGGAGTTGTTTCATGATGACTGGTTAGCAAAGTGTAGATTTTTATGATTCCTTACCTAAGGCTAGTTTAAGCACTTTGTTGTCAACCATCTTCCATTTGTGTCACACCTGGAACATTTTTCTTTGTTATTTAAACTAAAAACTGTCCATACTTAAATTCCATATTGGAATATAAAAATTATACCATCTGTGTCGCAGGTAGGGATTCACAAAAATATTACAAACTTTACCAGTTGCATTATAATAATGTATACAATCGCAATTTGCAGTAACTATAGATTTATAGTATGTATAATAATGATTTTTCAATACAGTAAAAGTAAGTGTCATTGCAAAGGAAGTACATAGAATATGAATATAATGATTATTAATATTAGAATATTACATGGATTAAATAGATGACGATGTATATAGCGTAAGTCATGTATTCTAGTATGCATAGCTCATAAGAATGAGACAATGCACCAAAAGATGTCACTGTTTTTGTAACATATCTGTAGTACGTGCTTGTGAATACAGGAACCAATATGGGTAATGTAAAGTAGAGACACCTAGTGACCATTTTCGATATTAAAGAATTGTGGTTTTATTGCATTGAACAGCTCAATAGTGACTATAAGTTGCAAATGTATTGGCAATCAGAAGTTAGTATAATACAGTTCATTCATCAGATACACATCTAAGAAAAGTAGTGTTTCTAGTTTCTACAGTTCCTACAGAATAAGTAAAGTAACACATCCTAGATAGCATAGCAACATGATAAGCTTTTATTACTATATATATATATATATGTATATATATATATATAAGTTTTCTGTTTTAAAAATACATGTCATGCAAATGGCCATTCAAAACAAGTAGAGCCGTATTGCCAGACACGGCTAAGACTGAGTTAGAGCAACTGCACACTTAAGTCTATCGTTATGTAACATCTTGGAATCTCAACAGATAATACACAAATGTTACCCCGGTTGTCAGGGGTGAGACACTGATGGGGGGTATATTGTACTGTCACAGACAGAGGCACAAGTGTGATTATTTAAATGTTGTCATGCAACATCTTCAGCCGTCTTGCTACAAATGATCAACCAAGAGATTCTCTTGTCCTGCGATATTTTAAGCCCAGTGAAACCTGTTTCACTCTGACACAATGCATAAGCAGACTTGTGTAATACACGTCTGTCAGTCACATGACCTGTAGATGCTGTATTCATGTTTTTTCTGACTTACACGGCATACTGGGGTCAGACCACAATTAGTTTTATAACAATAAGTTTTCAGCACATCTAACAAAGGTAATATTGTGGGAACTACAAATTATGGAGACATGGCTGTGTGGGTAGAATACATATAAACCTAAGCAATTGTTTGACAGAATCCTGTCTCTTATATATGAGGCCGTGTACAAAGTGAGCATTTACACAAATCTTTTACAGACATTTTTTGGTGCATCGAGTGCAACACCTGTTGGTTGTGACACGGTGATTGGCGACTGCTTCAAAACATTATACCTGACTGTCATAGAATTGGGACTAGCAAATCCTACTCACAGTTCTAATGACACAGTCATAGCCATACATTTGATTCACTAATTGGTGATGGGAGGGTGTTTTTCATGGTTTACCGTTTTTCTGAAGCAATTTTTTTAATTGGGGGAAACGCTAGTAAATAGCGCCCTTTAAACAAGAGGGTGTGGTTGATATCATGTTGGGTTACTGTGTTGTTATGTCACAAGTGATGGATCTGTGAACTGTTAAACGGGTGTACAGTTAAATGCTGCCAAGTCCACAACCCAGATACACCTTATGCCTTACAAGATGGCAGGGACCACTGAAGCAATATAGCACAGTCTGTATATGAAGTCAAAATTTAGTTTTTATTTTGAATGGTGTCTGGAGGTGTTTTTCCAAGTATCATGAGCAATTCATTATTTGGTCATTTGGGCATGTCAACTAAAGTGGGCGTGTTATTTGTTCAAAGTATAACATTGTATTATTATTCTTGCATGTGTTGACACCCTTGTTGGATCGTCGTTGCAAGCTATATCTGGGGTAGTATTCTCATATTCAACTTGATAAACCTTTCTTAGATTTCCTTCAACCTGTGTCTTGCCATCTTCTTTGTCATCCTCCGTTTACCTGTCAGTTGTCAACTTAGATATACTTACGCAGCAGAGTACCCAATACTAAAGACTGGTCAAACGTAGGTATTTACACTTGATATGTATCTTGTTAGAGAAGCATCCAGTGGCACCATGCTACAATTATTGCACCAATTCACACTGTTTCATTAGAAGAGTTTTCTATTTATTTATGTTATTGTCCTTAAGTTATTATGTGGTGTCTGGTCTTGATATCAATACCAATTTCATCTAACATCACAACTCCTCAGTCTTTGTCTCTGTCCAGTATTTGGAGCTCCAAATACAATCACTGGAGCATCAAGCACACCTTGCTACCTTGCAGGGAAAGTTTCTTTAAGTAATTTGTGAACCACTTAATTACCTGGTGAAACCAATTACAGTTCTAAGTAATTTATAGGTTACTAAAACAAAATTCTTTCCTTAATGAATACAAGTTTAACTTACAGTATATTTTAATAAATCATTGGTGTTTTCTGTTTTAATCTGCTACATGAGAAAGACATTGAAAAAAACAAAAACAATATTTTGACCAAAACCACGAGCTAAGTATCGAGAGAAAGTCCTTTATATCCCACAGACAAAAACGAATTTGACCAATTTTATACTTTAAAGTAGTACCCAATTTGTGATCCACCTTCATCATTTTGAGAAGACCCTTGGTCAATTAAATCTTCTAATGGGACAGTCTGATTGCTGTAAAAGGGGTTCAACTGATAACATACCTGGCCAAAACAAGAGCCAAGTGTGTCACCCCACCCTCAGGTCACTGGGGCCCTGCTTCATCATGGTCATGTCTTGGTCACCTATGTATTTCACTGGCACAGGTGGCTGTTTGTTTGTGTAGACAGGACTAGTATGTATTTTGGAAGTATTGCAATTGCAAATGTGCACTTTGTACAGGTTTGTACCCATTGCTACAGAAGTTAAATGAAGATGATTCATTACGATTTAACATGCTGTTGACATTGTCATCATCATCCCTAACAAATCAGTGATCATAGTATTAACATTATTTACATACTTAGTCCTTCAAGCGCCTGCATGTGCATTATAGCAGATTAAGACAGGAGCAAGGCACCAATGTCTGTCTGCATCCTGCTTGCTAGGAGATCATTGAACTTTCATATGTAATTTCCTTTTTCGATTTTGCACTTTGTATATATATATAATTTTCTAGACAATTTCACAGCATATTTAACCTCCATTGACACAAGTGCTGTAGAAAATTCGTGAAATTCTCATACCTCTTTTTTTTCAGAAAAAAATCCACCCAAACCTGACACCCCTCAATTTGGCCCCAATCTGGGGATGGATTTTACAATATTGGTGCGTTCATAGCCACTGTGTGAATATGCGGGCGACTAACGTATATTTAATGCTACCTCAAGAAAGATCTAATGCAGTAGTACATTCAGTATTCATGGAACTAACATGTCCCATGTCAAAGTGCTCGAAAACAATTCACATCACAACAAAACGGTATTTTTAAGGGCACTCTTTCGGAGGGTAGTGGCGGATGAATTCTTAATGTGGTCTTACCCCCAAATAGATCTCCTGAATCTGGCAAATATAGAGTGTTCAGACATCGCCACACATCAATTACTTGGCCACTATATATTTCACTGATGTACACCCGTTATTGGAAACAGGAGATACTGCTGGCAAAATAGTTAATTTCAGAAAGAACCAAACGTTTGACAAGGACATCCAAGACATGTGATAAAGGTTGCTGACAGTTGTGGCACCCAGTATCTCTCCAAGCACGAGTCCATTATCCTAATCATGTTTTATTCAAACATCACCAAATTCTTACAAGAGTACTAAAAAACATTTCCGATGTTAAATATAACGTACAAAATACCAGTGATAAAAGTAGCTTCTTGTCAGAGTAGTTGACGTAAGCCTACAATTAGTTTAAGCTGCCTTGCCTTGTGCAAACTTCGGCATAATTCGGTTATATTACAGCTGAAAAGTGCATGACAATTGACAATGATAGCATGCTAGTCCATGTACACAATTTCAACATATGGCACTCCTGTTAGGTGACCAGTTTTAATTTGTATGGCTAAAAATGAACTAATTCGGATCATTGTGGTCGCTGCATATTTGGAGAGTTTGGAATCAAAATGTTGCCTGCTTGCCCATTGTTGCTTATTGTGCGATCCAAGTATGATATCGAATTGAAGAACTAGACCTAGCCCTTTCTAAATTAGGTAGCAAGATCAACAGACATAATGTCATAATTACTGGCGATTTCAACCTCCCTAACATCAATTGGGAAATTCACCAAGTCACACCTAAAAATGGATACAGTACAACTGCTGCCAATAAATTACTCTCTCTTACAGAGGAACATGGTCTGATCCAACATGTCAAAGAACCCACGCACAGACAGGGAAATGCCATCAATATTTTAGATCTTGTCTTCACCAATAGACCTGGGTTAATAAAGAAGATAAATGTAGTAGACGGAATAGCAGACCATAGCACAGTCATCATTGATGTAAACATCTCGCCCAAATGCAAACATCGTCCAAAACGTAAAGTCTTCATTAGAAATAAAGCCGACAACAATAACATCCAGAAATCTCTTGAAAACTTTAAAAATGAATACTTCTCTCAAAACCAAAACATGATAGTCAATGACAAGTGGAATCTTGTTTCCACAAAAATCATCAACATTATGAACCAATATGTACCGCACCGTCTTATTACTTCAAGACACAATCTTCCCTGGTTCAATAAAGATTTAAAGAAAATGTGCAAAAGAAAGAAACAGCTATATAACAAAGCAAAAAGAACTAGAAATCCAGAAGACTGGAAAGAATTCTGTGACATCATGAGAAACATGCATAAACACCTTCGTTCTGCTAGACTATCCTACATAAGTCAATTCCTGACAACAACAATAACAGAGAAACCTAAATCATTTCTAAACTTAGACAGGATAACCAGGGCATTGGGACCTTAACATTGCGGGTAACATCATTAGCGACGACAAACATAAAGCAGAAGCCTTAAACAATCAATTCCAAAGTGTCTTCACACACGAAGGAAATTCCACCCTACCAGATATGGCCAGAAGTCCACATGGAGAAATCCCCAAACTAACAATTTCACTTAACAGAGTACTTGATCAACTTTCCAAAATTAACATTTATAAATCGCAAGGACCAGATGGCATTCCACCATGGTTCTTAAACAGATATGCCTCTCACCTAGCACCAGTAATACATGACATTTTCCAATCATCTGTTGACTCTGGACAAGTCCCCAATACCTGGAAAGAAGCCAATGTAACAGCAATTTTTAAGAAAGGAAGTAGAGCAGAAACATCCAACTACAGAGCAATATCCTTAACACCTGTGGTTTCTAAACTTCTTGAACACATCATACATAGTCACATTATGAAACACCTTGAACAGCACCACATTCTAACTGACCACCAACATGGCTTCCGTGCCAAAAGATCAACTGAAACACAATTAATTCAAACAATCCATGACATAAGCAAATCACTTGATGAGAAGAAATCTGTAGACATGACCATCCTTGACTTCACCAAAGCATTCGATAAAGTTCCACATAAAAGACTAATCCACAAACTCAAACACTACGGCATCACAGGCCCAATATCATCATGGATAAATAGCTTCCTTACAGGAAGGACTCAACAGGTTGTTATAAATGGATCCAAGTCAACATCAACTCAAGACATTTCTGGGGTACCACAGGGCACAGTACTGGGGCCCATACTTTTCCTACTTTACATAAATGACCTGCCAGACAATCTTTCCTCAACTGTTCGCCTTTTTGCAGACGACTGCCTGTTATATTCACCGATTAAAACTGACCAAGACACATCTGTCCTCCAAAACGATCTGCTCAAACTTGAGAAATGGCAACACACGTGGCTTATGAAATTCAACCCCACTAAATGTTATACAATGACAATAGCCTCAAGACAACCGACACCAAACCTCTACACCTTCTGCGGACAACAACTTAAATCTGTTGAATCACACTGTTATCTTGGCATACATATATCAAATACATTAAATTGGACAATACAAAGCAACTCAGTCACAAAAAAAGCACAACAGACATTGGGAATTATTAGAAGAAATTTAAATAAATGCCCAACCCAAATCAAGTCCATAGCCTACACAACCCTTGTCCACCCTATACTTGAATATGCGTCAGCATCATGGGATCCACATTGCCTAAGAAATATCAAACTCATAGAAAGAACCCAGAGACAAGCCGCCAGATTTTGTAAGAACAACTATTCTAGAGAGCCAGGAACGGTAACACAGCTCCTTAAAGATCTCCAGTGGGACACCCTCCAATCAAGAAGAAAAACCCAAAGACTTAGCATATTATATAAAACGGAACATAACCTCATAGATATCCCTCTAGATCAATACATCAAACGCAACACCAGATGCTCATGTAAACATAATAAACAGTTAGTACAAATCAGGCACTCAACAAACATATTTGGAAACGGCTTTTTCTCAGTCACAATAAAAGAGTGGAATTCTCTACCTCCAAGCATTGTATCAAGTATATCACTGAATTCATTCAGGATTATGTGAAAAATTAATCCATAAGAGCCACCATGCGCACTGGTGTGATGTGTCCATAGGACATTTTGCCAGTCAATACAGATATATATACAATTGCCATATAATTAGGAAGGACAAGTTGGAACAGCAGAAACACTCACGTTAGTATTGGAGTTAAGAAACACACATTTATAGATGTCGCTTAAAAAAATTTAAATGATATAAATTCATCTTACTGGAAATTACTGGACATATGTAAATATTGTCGCATATGCAGATTTAAAAGGAACTCCACGCCCTGACACACATACACTTTTTATACAAGCTTTAGTGGTACTCAGTATCATAGAACATGCTTGGAATGTAGTTTTTAACCTTCACACCACATAAATGATCACTTTATTTTCCATACATATCACCTAATAAGACTAGTGGATTATTAATTACTTTTAAAACCTCATTTAGATGTAATACTAAGATCTAAATGATACTAACAGTATGCAATAGCTGCATGGTATTATGGTCTACATCAGCTTCCAAATGCAGCCGAAAAACCATCACCCGTCGCTCAAATCATATTTTGGCGGTTTTTGTGATAAAATGGGCCGTATTTATAATTTGGAAGACCACATTTAGATTTTACATAGGCAGCCATTATAATGTTTCCTCCATTTCCTACAAAATACCTCATTTTTCAGAAAAAATACCCAAATCTGATACACCTCAATTTCGTCCCAATCTGGTGACGGATTTTGAAATATTGGTGCGTTCTGCAAAATACCCACTGTGTGAATACGCGAGTGACTAGTCAATATTTATTGCTACCTCGTGAAAGATCTAATGCAGTAGTACATTCAGTATTTACTGGACTAACATGTCCCATGTCAAAGTGCTGGATGAATCCAAATGGTGGATGAATCCTTAATGTGGTCTTACCCCTGCCAATAGGATACTTTCGCTGGTGTGTCACAGAAATAGTCTCCTCAGAGACAGGGTGGTAGGCTGGTGGCGTTTTGAAAACAGCCCCGGACTTACATTTAAGAATGGATTCTGTTTAATGGTGGATTTCCTCATTATCTTTGTCTATCAGTCCCCGGGTCCCAGCTGAGGGCCATTTAAAAGTCTTAAAGTAACAAGTATTTGTGTGAACCTTTTAAGTCTAAGTAACTTTATAATAGCAATTGTATAAGGTAGTCAGAAATAATGTGTACATGATTGGCGTTATTATGAAAGAAATCGTTGTTCATAATGTGCTAGTTAGTCGTTTAATATGTCTATTGGTCCGGTACTGGTGTAGTAATTACAAGGTGTACAACGTGTATTCGGTACTGGTGTAGTAATTACAAGGTGTACAACGTGTATTCGGTACTGGTGTAGTAATTACAAGGTGTACAACGTGTATTCGGGTAACAGTACAGCTTTAAAAAAGTACTTGTGTTACACCACATTTACTACTTTGGTGGTTAGAACTTGCCCCAGGTATAATGAACATTTGACAAACGGAAGGAAGTCTGTCAAATTAGCAAATTGGTCATGGTGTTGGTGTTTTAATGAAAAGAACTCTAGTTACCTCATTTGTTTCATTGTTGGAACGAAAGTAAACATGTTTTAACTGTTGGTATGCCTACCACACACAGCATCACCTACAGTCTGTACAGTGGTGATTTTATTTGCTTCTCTTAGTTCTTAACTGGTTTGTGTTCTTTACTTTGGTGGCAACAATCAGGCCAATGGTTTATAGATCTTCTATTAATAAATAGTGGTAGTAGTATATATATTTATATTGTACAAGTCACCTGTGCTGTGCACACACATTTATATCACAATCTTTGTCACCAGTTAGATAAAGATGTTGAATCTCTCTTGTAACCACAATAAACTACTCATGATAAATATATATGCCTAGATGATTTGTGCTGTAATAAAATTAATAACCTTGTGTACATTTGCTGTACCTGAGCGGTGTCCTGTTTGCCAGCAAGAACCAGCAGGTCAATAACGAGAATACAAAATTGCAATACAGACTTGTTATGCAATGTAATCATATTATCATGTATAATAATTTTTTCGCTTGTCATCAGGCTCATATATATATATATATATATACAGTGTATATACTTTTTAGTGTTCATCATATGCTCACATTTTCCTGATTGTATGTGTATTTATATTCACTACCACTTGGCTGTGGAACTGGTGTTGCTTGAGTTATTGCCATAATTGTATATACTGAGCTTAGGTTTGTTTATTTCTGTTTCTTATTGTTATGATAAATGTGTGCTCCCAATGATACACTCGTCAGATATTTTGTCTAATCAGTTGTAAGTTAAAACAGTGAACGCCTTGATTGGACAAGCATCACATTTTGCGTGTGTAAATTTTACATTGACTATTTTATGTGATCTTTGTGTCGACCCTAGTTTGTGTGACCTGTTGAAATGGTCCCTCACTAGTGAGAGAAAACATGTTAGCTTGTATTATCTAGCTTGATAAATTATAGTGTGACATTCATAGATGTTTCCCCCCATCTCATTCACTATTGCTATATTACGCATTATGTTTTTTTGTAATCAGGCTCATTTTGCAAAATGTTGAACCTAGTATCAACTATCATGTGCAGGCTCATTTGCGTGCATTTTTATTTAGTTTTGGTGAAATCATTGTACAAACTATAATATAGTTTTTGAGCTGATCTGGTAGAAATTAGGAGGAACTGCTAAAAACGGTACATTAAGGTTATTAAGATTTCGATAAGTTAATCGATGTAATGATTTAAGAAAACATTTAATAATTTTAGCTATATAAATATATTTATATTTATTTATTATATATATATATATGATAACAACAAAATATTTTTAATTATATATTTTTAAATAAAACTTCATTTGTGTATAGTACTATATTCTTTTTTCTGATAATTTCCATTTTATTGAGTGATTGACTAAATAATGAAATCACCAGTTAGTTAATTATCATACGTAATTACTGTGCCTCAAACAAAACAATACACTTGTTGTAATTAGTCAAATGACAAGCCACAACAAGTATAATCCCTTTGCTTTCACTGCACAGATACACAGCTACAAATAACCATGATGTTAGTAATTGTCTGCATCGCCGTGGAGACGACCCCGTTACAAGTGATCAGCCATGCAGGAAAATTATGATATAGGAGGAAAGTGCATTGACTGAGCCTTGCTGGTGGCCTGTATACCTGAAAGGTGTGTCGGGGGGCTAGAGGGGGCACTTTTAACGGAGTCACGCGTCGATGTTGGTGGATGCAAATGTGGCGGCTGTTGGCTGGGGACATCTGTGTTTGTTTGAACCCAACGGAATTAGAATTAGAAATGACCACAGCACATTGTGGTTGATTGTCAGCGTGAGGTTAGATCAGCAGGACATCCGGTGACCGGTGGTGCTTGTGGATTTATGACATATCCTGATAAAGTTCAGTTGATGATTGATACTGTTCGTCGACAGGTAAGGATGTTTCTGTTAGTTGTTAATGTGATATGGTGCTGGAGAGTCAGTAGAAAAGTGTTGGAGTCCACCTGCTGTCGTTTTGATATTTGGGCAATTTTGTTCTTGCTGTCTTTCAGAAAGACACTGACAGACGGTGGTGGTACTTTTTGTCTTGCAAGTACTACCAGGAGTAGAAAATGATCACGCACACACCAGTAGTAAATGTGTAACCTGTCGTGGACTCACAGAGTGGTGGTCTCTCTCTCTAACTCACTGGATCTTGCTCCCAGCGGCCGGAGTTGCTTCCCTTTATGAGAGGTACTGAGCAGGCAGTGTAAGTGATATTAAGAAATGCCACCAGGGTTTAAAGCTATATTTAGATGGATTAATGTGACTGAAATGTTGAATTGGAGATATCCATCCTCCTTGGATTACTTGGTGAACGGAATACTTGCTCATCATGGATGGTCCGTAATGACTCGACGCTAAACACTTTACAGTTTTATGTGCTGTTTCACAACCACAACCATTGACACGTCGAAGCATCAATGTCCCACATTGGACTTGTGTCAGCGTTCAAATGACTTCCATCTTTTATGCAAATTTCAATGTCAAAATGCAAATTTATGTTTTTTACATTCTTAATCAGCGGACTAATAATGTTACCACCCACCAACTTGAGAAGGTCCTTCTGATCACCAACTTTTCAGTTCAGGTAGAAAACACTGCTAGTGATCACTTTTGTCACAACAATATAATAATAATGTAATAATAAGCACACTTTGATTTTCTTGTCAGTTTCACAGTCTTTGTTTCACCCTTTGAGTAACTTTATTTAGTAAGTAATTTTATTTTGATCCCATGTAATGCCCTAGGTATAATTCCTGGTCTCTTTACCATCATTTCCTTGATCCACCGATGTGTAGGTATACCACTATCCCAAATCTTGCACTGACCGGTCACACTTGCCTCTAATTGTTCGAAAATATTTGTCAGTCCTGGGGTTCTCCAAACCTGAATCTGTTTGGTAACAAATACATGACTTTGGAATTTGTCTAGATGGGAGTGTGTGTTTAAGAGTTCACTTCAATCTCTACATTTTAGTAGAAAGAAATTTGTTTGGCATTATGTTGCTAATTTGCACAATATTTGGCCAGTGTTGTCAACAAGGCTTTGGTTCAATACTTGGTTAATTATGCTCAGGTGAACTGGGACTAAACTATCTTGGGTCATAATAGTATTTTCTCATAGCTTGCTTTATTGTAGTGCTGTTTCATCTACATTAGTAGCTGAGTGCACATAATTATACAGAGTATGTTTGGCAGTCCTCTATGTTTTAATTATATCAAATGTTTTGTGTGTTTATCCCATGATAATTTGGTAAAATGTCAAAATCAATCCATACCCAATGCTGTGTCCATATAGACTTGTTTTGTATTAATTTAAATATCTTAGGTTTTTTGCCACTATGTTGAGACCCATAGCCTTGAGTGTAAACAGTGCCACCTATCTGTGACATCTGTAACCTGGTGAATCGTGCCAAGATTGCTGAAATGTTGTCTTGCTCTTTACAAAGATAGCATAGCTGTTTGAATGAAAACCATTATCAGCAAATCAAGAAATTATACCTTGTGTGTGTTCAGCGTTTATATTCTGATAAATATATACTTTGGGACACTTCTATGGGTTAAGAATAAAGATCATCAACTGTAGATTTCTTGTAACTAACGAAACTCTCTGGCAGTGATTGCTATCACTTTGTAGCTCTTCTGTGATAGAGTCTGACAACCATCTTATATGACCATGTATGTCCCTGTCTGTCAGACAGGCTTAGAAAATACTGCCTTAATTACAACTACTCCAGTTGGTACCTGAAATAACCTGTGGCTGCTTTCTTGCATAATATAACACCACATGCTTTACAATTTTGTGAAGCCATGCGTCAACTGATACATTATGACTCATGATCTTGCACTTAAAATTGAGAGAGTCAGTGCTTGCCCAATCCTAGTCTGCAAATATTTACTGAATTATGTCACCATACAAAAAATGGCATACTGAAATTTCACAAGTATTATGTAATCTCACAATCGCTAGAAACAGAAAGCAGAAATTGGTTCATCTGATGTTTGAATAATTTTGAATATTAGAATATTAGATCTTTAAATGCATGGTCGATTTGACTAAATAAATATATCTAATTAGCCGTATGTTGGCCACTCATTGCTATGAATACATACCATGACATGTAAATTAAATTAACAAACAGTGTGATATGCCATGACGAAAATGTATTCTGTCATACCTCACAGTTTCCGAAAGATCAAAGGAAACATAACCCACTTTCATTGATGCATTTGGTGAACTGCTCATCCTATCAGTATCAACATTAAAAATATCTTATTTTATGTAGTGTTTGTTAAGAAAAAAACGTGATATGAATGATCAGTTGTTAATAAAATGGGTATGTGGGGATATGTTTGATGTTGAATAAACAAGTAAGTGATTGCTTGATATTGATCATACATAGATTCGGTAACGAACGGTAACTTAAGTTTCTTCGAGTTAATGACATGTTAATTATCTTGTGTGTTAGAATGTATCTGCGGAATGCAGCATATGGATGACCACGCTCACATTAAAACATGAATTTGAAACTTGCTAGCAAGTTGTCACATTCCAAGTTGGAGGAATCATGTTGGTGCATAAATCAACTCCTGTTTAATGCGTGATTCATGGTTGTTGTATTCCCAGAGGTTGTAGATTCAGTTGTCCAGTGGATCATGATTTATGCAGTGAATCATTCGCTTAACACATCAAGCAAACAGATCCACATTCACTACATCCAAGTTTCATGATTTGAACATATCATCTGCTGGTAGACGGATCAAGGGATCATTTCAACTACATCCAAGGAGCTTTTGTAACCCCTCTTTACTTCTTAATTATAAGTTTGTATTACATGTCCTTTATTATGTGACCTTTCCTCCGTTGGCATGATACAGTAGGGTACAGTGGCTCAGAACATTAGAACAACATCCTCAATCAACAGAACCATGGTTAAAACCCTGTCATAACCACAAAAAAACATGTAAAAGTGCTTTAATTTGCACAAAAGAGAACTTGGCTGTTGAAAGTAGTGGATTCATAATATTATGAATGGTTTTTGTATAGTAACTGCAGCATGGCTGAGTGCTTCCAGTGGGAGTGGTGTATGAAGCATGTTTAGAACTGTGACATGCATTACTTCCAAATTAGACAGAGTGGGTGTATACAAATGTATGTATTTTTATGTATACAGAACTTGTTTGTGGAGATAAGAGTATGAGATCTTCCTGTTCTCAGTAGAGTGAGCCAGACAGCTGGATGGTAACTACAGATAACCTCATCATACCAATTCAGCAGGTTTATTAATAACACTACAGAAGGGGAATGAAATCAATTGTAAATCAGCTTTTAGCCAGACCGTCATTAAAGGAAATGGTAAGACCTATTTTTCGGTCCAAACTAATGGATAATCTTAAACAAATAAATGTGATTTAAACTTAGATCTTCCTCCCATACATGACACTTTTAATTACCTCAAGTGGGATGCAACTTAGCTGTTATCATATTCGAACTGTGATCTGAATACCCTATACAAATGTTAGGGGAATCTAAAGAAAACAGTTGCTAAAGCTTCTTCCCATGGAACCAATTTAAAATATATTGTACATCAGCATTTTTGAGAGTGTCCCTAACCAAACCAGTCATGTAATTACTTTTGATCAGTGTTATAATTAATTGTCAGCGTTTACTCTGATCTATGCTATAGGGATTTCTACGCAAGGAGCAAAAGATATTTAGCTTCGGGCGACTAAAATATGGTGTAAATAATAAATATGAGATCCTTGTGGTGAATTGATTTGATGACTAAGTGCTCAGTTTGGTTCAACAAGTTAGAGTATTGATTGGACATAAAGGTGTATGACTATACAGTTGCACCTCAACGAATGCACTCAGCTGTCAACTAATGGATACGTATTACGTGTCGATTAAACCTGTAGTATCGTTGATTTCTTACCCTGTTTTGTGGCCATTTCCGACTACGAGTAATGTTTAAGCTGGGCCTTGTCAGTTTTACATCAATCACTGATTTACCAATTTTGCACATCCAAAAATTATGGAATATTTAATGATGTTTTGTTGAAATATTCAACATTTGGAGAATATATGTTGCTTTAAGTTTTGCTTTGCTTATTTGTTGTGTAAGATTTTGTGCAAATATCAAGATTTTCACATTGAATTTTTTAAGAACACTTATTTAATGAGTTGTTTATTAATTTAAACATTACACACAATATGTACGTGAAGGAACTTGGTTTAACTGAAAACTTTGTTGAGTTTTCATGTACATGTAATAGTATCGTCCACAGAGGTAATCATCAAGGAGGGTGATTGTCGACAGGGGATAATTGAGCATTATAAAGTATACATCCTGGAAGTAACTGCCCTGATCGAGAATCACAGTCAGTGTGATTCTCGATCAGACCAGTTACTCTGATGTTTTTCTCTGATGTGAGTGTCCTAGCAGAATAGACCTAAAGCATAGTATTTCATCGAGAGAACAATTGGAGGCTATATGTAACGGTGAAGCAGAGAGAGTTATAAATAATGTATTTACCAGCCATTGTATTCAACAAGTCAGGTGTGAGTTCCCACTACGTTTACCAATTCCACAAGTGAGCAGTGATGACTGCTGCTTATGTAGATATTATTTAACATACTAAACTCATTGGTGGTGCCTGGGTCTTTGTTCCTGTAGATCTGTAGGTATTTCTCTAGCTATGTTATCTGATTCTGGCAAATTCCGTATCCAGATATGGTGTTTGTTGTAATTTTTCTTTTAATTTCACATTTCTGGTTAGTCGTGTCACAATTGATTACATTTCAGGATTAATTTCAGTAGCTTGATGAAGAGGGGGTGTTATTGCATTTGTCGTTTCAACAAGATACAACATGCCGCCTACACAATGGCTTATTTCTGTCGACTGACAGCCTCAGAATTGATTCTGACAGAATAATCAGATTACCCGAAAGATTATCATAACTAAATAGATACAGATTAGGCCAAGCACAATATGAACATTGGTGATTCATATATATTTGATTATTGGTGTAGTATTCAGGTTGTAATTTTAGCTGAAACAGATGTCTATAATAACATTGGCTGAGTTCATTGTTTTAATGTGTCTCATAGTTACAGCCACATGTACAGAATCTACTGTATGTTTTGGAGGGACCAGAATATGGCAAATTAACAGAAGAACTTTCTTTTAGTTCGTAGACAGTAATTCAAAGTCGAGTAATAATCAGGAATGTTCAACGAATATATGAAATGGATGGATAAAATTCGACATTTTCATTCCAGTTTCTGCTGCAGAATGTAACAGAACACACTTGTTATTTATTGCTAAATGACTGCCCTCAGAGTTGAATAATTGCTGATCCCTTGAGGATTCCATCTTGAATCTTGGAAATTGTTATATCTTGCTGGGTTTTGCCTTGTTAGGAGACAGTACTTTGGTGTCTTTTAACGTTCTGTTGAATGCACATAAAATATCTGGCTGAGTGTTCACACAAATAATATTAACAGGTTTTTGTTGACGTTATGAAAGTTATATCTTTGTGTCATTAAGACGGAAACAATTGACCTGACACCTGATCATGGGACACCTTAAGCCTTGATTGATTCGTCTGATTGTTCAGGTGTTCATCTAGCCAGGTATGACCATGTATCAAATGAGGTGAAATACTGGACATGTTGTCAGTTGACAAACATTGACATTGTCATGTCTAACAGGGTCTGTTTTGCATGCTGTTTCTGGGCTACTAAAAAAACAGAAGCCATTCCATCCTATGTGTCTTGGAAAATGGGCAATTGCAGCAAGTTTCACAAAAGTAATGGTAATCCCATGTTATTTTGGGGAAACTGGGTAATTCAAAGTTATTTAAGAACTAACAGTGTTAATCCCATTTAGTTCAGGATATACTGGGCCATTTTGTGTTATTACTTATATAATTTAACAGGATCGTTTCTAAATATGTTGTAAAAAGTTACCCATAGATCCTGATACTGTTAATTAGAGGTGACAATTGTAATCAGAAATGAGACCTTTAATTTGTGATAATTTAAAAGAAATATCATTGCTAATAAATTATTCACACTTTAAAAGCAGGTGTGTTTTATTTTTACTAGAGCAGAAAAGTGCAGCATTTTAAATTTAAATAATGATATATTTTCTCGTTGTAACTAACCAATTCCTTACCCAAATAAAATGCCTTGGTGCTGTTGTGTGTGTTATGTAGGCATTAATGAGCATGAGGATTGTTATTAAATATTAATGACAATTGTGGTATGATAAATGTGCGCTGGTTGCTTCATATCATTCAACGTCATTGCTGCACTCAGGGGAATGATGCATTGTTTAGTTTAGTAGCTGTTGGCATAACACAACACACACCGGTGGAAATAGGCACCAGGGAACATGTATATACCCTACAACTGACTCATATGTTACCCTTGGAGACAGTTCAAAGGAACACAATAACAAATGAACTAAATTGCATCTGTGTGTGACATTTGTGGAAGTGTCAATGATGTATATTGTCATGGTGAACATTGTTCTCTCTCCAGTTTGCATGCAAGAAAGGTACACGGAGTGAGTCATATAAAACATGCTAAATGCAAACACAGCACAGCCTCTAGTTGTCTGCTGGGGCAATAAACAGGCTCCGTGCCAGTGGTGGTACAACAGTTTGTGAGTTTATTTCAGCCTTCAGGGCAAGGAAGTTGTTTTAATATCATCCTACTGCTGGTGGTGATGTGAAAAAGCTCTCTGTCACTTTGTTGTGGTCGCTGTCTTAAGAGTAGGTAGTTCTACAGCTGGCTCTCTAAGGTAAGTGGTTGAAGTCGGAGGTAATAATAATTATTATGATAACGCAACTATTGTCATGCCTAAATCCTGAGATACATGAGTCAGATGTACATGAAGACAAAAGGGTAGAGCAATATCAACATCAGTACACATTCTACTGAGTATAATATTAAAGGTGTCTTGAAACTGATTGATAAAATGGTAGGGAGCTAGTGGTAGTGGTAGGTAGAAAAAGCACAATTAAAACATAAGTGTTTAAATGATAGCAACATGTTATTTGTATTTATGTTTCCTTGTAAGGCAAATTCTACCTGAAGTCATCAATTTGATCATTATACTTAACATTAATACTTATTATTGTTATGTGGGACTTTTTGTGGGTATATATTCACTAGGTGCAAGCCAGTTTTCATTACAAAAAAGTATATTTTTAAGTACTCTAGAGATTGAAGGCATGTAAAATACCTTTGTTTTGTAAAACTGGCAAGCCTGTAGATATGTTGATGACATTCAAGAATTATGATTGTTGGTTTAGTCTAGTTTCTAGTGTAATGAAGTTGTTGTGTTGTTCTTCAAAGGGCAGATCACCCTTGTTGACAGTGACACTGTGGGTTGTCCAATGGGGACCCCGCCCAATCCCACCCCACCCTACTGGGTGATTCACATTGTCCACTTGGCCGTTTAATTAAATAAATATACATGATGTGTTTAGATAAAATACACTGTCATTCCCGCACACATATGGTGCAATTTTGGTGTGTACATTATTAGTTTTCAAAGAAATTTATAAATGTTATATTTAGAGGTTAATACACGAAAATGCATGCTTAATTAAGGTGTAGATCAGTTGGTGCACACGCACTGGCACAGTACTTATTACACATTGACTGTTTTTCCAGTATACTGGTCATGTGCACATATTGTGCCTTTTACTCTTTGCCTGCTTCTAGCTTTGTCCCCTTTGAATTTTCCATGAGTTAATATGTTTTAGTCAGTTAGGCTGCTTCTCAGTATATGTCGTAACAAGAGACACTGGCTTTACCATCTTTATTTGTATTATGTTGCATCCTAGAAATGTTTATTCTCCAGAGGAACCATAGTTTTTATACTAATCTATCTGCTGAATACTTATATTTATTGTACATTTGTGACAACCTGTCTCCACTGTCCCATGTTGTCACAGCTGTCACTGAACCAGCTGGTCACCTGCCCTCAGGTAGCCAGCCAGTAGTTCAATTCAGGTAATTAATGGTCATTCTTGTTGAGGTCAAGGCTATGGCCACTGAGATGAACCACTTGTGGCCTTCTACACAGAAGAGATCAGACCACTATTGTGGAAGTAGGGTTATGCCTTGTTGACATTACTTGGAACCAAACCATGCCCTCTCAGTTGCCCATATGTGGTACCTGGAATCCGGTTTCGTTTATCTTGCCTGGTGACTGTAGATATGAATTGCAGAAATGAAATGATTGCCCCAAGTTTGTTGCTCCTTGGGTGGGTCTAAGTTATTTTTAAATTACCTCTAAATCACATATTTTAACAAATTAAGAGGACACAGCAGTACCACACTTGCTACAGATATTATTTTAGAAATTGAACAACTGAGACGTTATAAATTGTAATAGATTCATTGTCACACTGTTCCAGGTCACTTAGTCATCCATTCATTAGTTCATTTTGTAATGTAAACACTTGGGATTAGTTAATCACATCCACTTCTTACTGACACTTCAGTACACATTTCCCCAGGTACTTCACAGACACAACCTGTGCAAGGGCTTGACACCCCTTCCTAGACCAGTCACAAAGTTAAAATTTTCTACCAAAACCATGAAAAGGGACATGCTCAAAGCAAACACCACTGGCTGAAGCCATCCTTCAGGATGTTGTGCTATAAGCTTAAATAGAGACAGGAACACTAATGCTGTTTCCATAGGCTTGAGTAGTCATTGATTATTCCTTCAATGCATCTGTATTTGAAAAAAATATTTACTATACAGAGAAGTATTTATTTTTGTAAAAAAAAGAAAATCTAATATTAGGGCAAATGATCTAATTTCCGCAAATCTTCATATTTAGTTGTGCATCACCGAACACAGAACAGTGATCGCTCATGCATGACTGTCAGTTGCATGGGTGTCTGCATTCAACATTGAATTCATCTAGCACGTTGACACTCGAAGTATCATCACATGGCGATGGCTTAAATATTTATCATTGTCATGGCTACTGTGATTAAATTTGTAAAAACGATAATGTTTGATGGAAATCAAATTGTTGCTTTGTTGTTTTACTAGGGTAGTTTGTTGTTTAAACGTAAAAGAGAATTGGAATATTAATTAGTGTATAGTAACACTGACAGTATGGCGCAGTACTATAATAACACTCTGTCATTTAGGCAATTGATTGAACTCTGCTGACACGAAGCATCAGTCTACAGACAAATTGAGATATAGTTCTATACCACTTTGCACCTCTATTTGTATTCCAGTCCCCCATATTCCATCAAACTACACTGTATCTGTAAAGGTAAACACTTCATTGCTTTGCCTTGCTTTTCCTTAGAACTGCTGGTTGCTATAGGATGGTCTTAGATGCTATTTCATCCTTGTGTCTGTCACAATGTCCAGCAAATCTTGGCCATATTTTTTGTTCTTTACTAATACCATGGCAGAGTGGTCAAACACTGTGTCAAGTGCATAGTGAATGTGGTTTGCAGCACTCTTATGTAATGCTGCCATAAATCTGGGGTTTAGGATAACTATTCCATGCTAACAAGATTTAACTGCCTGGTGCCTGTGAACACACATTATGGATTTTCATGACTGTAAAATGCTGATCAATATAAAGTCACATTTATTAAACACTTCATTGCTTTGCCTTATTTGTCCTTAGAACTGCTGGTTGCCATAGTATAGTCTTGGATGCTATTTCATCCTTGAGTCTGTCACAATGTTTTTGAGATTTTCATGACTATAAAATGCTGATCCATATAAAGTCACATTTAATAGTATTTGAGACCTTTGAGGGTGACATTTGTGTGCTGTCCGTGAGTAACCCTCATAGACACAGTTTTGTGTTTCAACTTCCAGTGAACATTTGCATATTTAACAAGTGCATTTTATTCAGGTAATTTCCTGACATTTTGTAGCAGTCCTGCCAACAAGGATGCAGCTCATCAATCATGTTGGAGGTTGGCATGTCTGCATTCTGCCCACTCACTCCTGCTCTCTGTGACTCTCTCACCCCAGACTGGGCGTGTGGCTACACAACAACAGACTCTTAAAGGTCACATTGGTTGTGGCTCTCTTCTTTGTCACAAAATCTGTGGTGAGGCAGGAAATAAATACTGGTCCAACATTTTTTTTCTCTCATTAATCCCATCTCCACCGGCCATCTCCACTCCCCCTTCTCTAGTTCTCCCTTCCCAGTCAAGTCTAATCACTCTTCACACAGACCTCCAATGTCAGTCATAATCTTGCACTTCTGGGTCATCTGCTGTCTTTGTTAACTGTTCCCATCCACAATGAGGCTTATCGTTTGAAATGGCCTCTTCAGTTATATTTTTTATACTCATTTCTGACTCATTTAACGCAAAACAGTACCCTGTCCCCGTGTAGTAGTCCCTGTGACATAGGGTTCACTTTGGTTTTACTGGATCATGTCACAAATTCAGCAAAACGTGGCAAGTGGTCCAGCTGTGTCAACCATAGCATAAAGCTAGTCATACAATCGACAATTTCATCAAAAATTTGCATTCTTTCAAACTAACTGCCATATTTCTTACCCAATTATAAATTTGAACATCGATGGCGATGGGCTTAGTAAGTTGAGGCATTTGTCAGGTTGGCAGAGCATCCAATAAATTACATATGTTTGAAAACACAACTAGGTACATTTCTCATTGAATTTATGGTTGATACTTTGAAGTAAGTGGGAGAATAGTTGTTTCTTGATAGCCGTTGATGAATCATTGTCACCTGAACTGTGTTACTCTTTGTTGTTTCTGCGCCCTAAAATTGTTGCCATTTTTCAGAGATGACACAATGACTTCGACGCTGAAGAAGCACACACCCCGCCCCCCAGGGGGTGGGGACTGTCATGACAGTGGCTACAGCAATGGCACCTTGCCCAACTCATCCGCCACGTCTATCGACACGGATGACACAGGGAGCAGTCATTGTGACAGTGTGCCCGAGTTCATGGACTTGACTATTGTTCTTCCTGATGGAAGGGAGCAGACCATTAATGTAGCATCTAGGTGAGTGGCAGGTGGGGTAGGGAGAGGGGGGGAGCAGACCATCAATGTAGCATCTAGGTGAGTGGCAGGTGGGGTAGGGAGAGGGGAAGAGAGCAGACCATTAATGTAGCATCTAGGTGAGTGGCAGGTGGGGTAGGGCGAGGGGGGGAGCAGACCATCAATGTAGCATCTAGGTGAGTGGCAGGTGGGGTAGGGAGAGGGGAAGAGAGCAGACCATCAATGTAGCATCTAGGTGAGTGGCAGGTGGGGGAGGGAGAGGGGGGAGCAGACCATCAATGTAGCATCTAGGTGAGTGGCAGGTGGGGTAGGGAGAGGGGAAGAGAGCAGACCATTAATGTAGCATCTAGGTGAGTGGCAGGTGGGGTAGGGAGAGGGGGGGAGTAGATCATCAATGTAGCATCTAGGTGAGTGGCAGGTGGGGGAGGGAGAGGGGGAGGGAGCAGACCATCAATGTAGCATCTAGGTGAGTGGCAGGTGGGGGAGAGAGAGGGGAGGGAGCAGACCATCAATGTAGCATCTAGGTGAGTGGCAGGTGGGGGAGGGAGCAGACCATCAATGTAGCATCTAGGTGAGTGGCAGGTGGGGAGGGAGAGGTGGAGGGAGCAGACCATCAATGTAGCATCTAGGTGAGTGGCAGGTGGGGGAGGGAGAGGGGGGAGCAGACCATCAATGTAGCATCTAGGTGAGTGGCAGGTGGGGTAGGGAGAGGGGAAGAGAGCAGACCATTAATGTAGCATCTAGGTGAGTGGCAGGTGGGGTAGGGAGAGGGGGGGAGTAGATCATCAATGTAGCATCTAGGTGAGTGGCAGGTGGGGGAGGGAGAGGGGGAGGGAGCAGACCATCAATGTAGCATCTAGGTGAGTGGCAGGTGGGGGAGGGAGAGGGGAGGGAGCAGACCATCAATGTAGCATCTAGGTGAGTGGCAGGTGGGGGAGGGAGCAGACCATCAATGTAGCATCTAGGTGAGTGGCAGGTGGGGAGGGAGAGGTGGAGGGAGTAGACCATCAATGTAGCATCTAGGTGAGTGACAGGTGGGGGAGGGAGAGGGGGAGGGAGCAGACCATCAATGTAGCATCTAGGTGAGTGGCAGGTGGGGGAGGGAGAGGGGGAGGGAGCAGACCAATGTAGCATCTAGGTGAGTGGCAGGTGGGAGAGGGAGAGGGGGAGGAGCAGACCATCAATGTAGCATCTAGGTGAGAGGGGGAGGGGGAGGGAGCAGACCATTAATGTAGCATCTAAGTGAGTGGCAGGTGGGAGAGGGAGATGGGGAGGGAGCAGACCATCAATGTAGCATCTAGGTGAGTGGCAGGTGGGGTAGGGAGAGGGGGGGAGCAGACCATCAATGTAGCATCTAGGTGAGTGGCAGGTGGGGTAGGGAGAGGGGAAGAGAGCAGACCATTAATGTAGCATCTAGGTGAGTGGCAGGTGCGGTAGGGAGAGGGGAAGAGAGCAGACCATTAATGTAGCATCTAGGTGAGTGGCAGGTGGGGTAGGGAGAGGGGGGGGGAGCAGACCATCAATGTAGCATCTAGGTGAGTGGCAGGTGGGGGAGGGAGAGGGGGAGGGAGCAGACCATCAATGTAGCATCTAGGTGAGTGGCAGGTGGGGTAGGGAGAGGGGGAGGGAGTAGACCATCAATGTAGCATCTAGGTGAGTGGCAGGTGGGGGAGGGAGAGGGGGAGGGAGCAGACCATCAATGTAGCATCTAGGTGAGTGGCAGGTGGGGGAGGGAGAGGGGAGGGAGCAGACCATCAATGTAGCATCTAGGTGAGTGGCAGGTGGGGTAGGGAGAGGGGGGGAGTAGATCATCAATGTAGCATCTAGGTGAGTGGCAGGTGGGGGAGGGAGAGGGGGGGAGTAGATCATCAATGTAGCATCTAGGTGAGTGGCAGGTGGGGGAGGGAGAGGGGGAGGGAGCAGACCATCAATGTAGCATCTAGGTGCGTGGCAGGTGGGGGAGGGAGAGGGGAGGGAGCAGACCATCAATGTAGCATCTAGGTGAGTGGCAGGTGGGAGAGGGAGAGGGGGAGGGAGCAGACCATCAATGTAGCATCTAGGTGAGTGGCAGGTGGGAGAGGGAGAGGGGGAGGGAGCAGACCATCAATGTAGCATCTAGGTGAGTGGCAGGTGGGAGAGGGAGAGGTGGAGGGAGCAGACCATCAATGTAGCATCTAGGTGAGTGACAGGTGGGGGAGGGAGAGGGGGAGGGAGCAGACCATCAATGTAGCATCTAGGTGAGTGGCAGGTGGGGGAGGGAGAGGGGGAGGGAGCAGACCATCAATGTAGCATCTAGGTGAGTGACAGGTGGGGGAGGGAGAGGGGGAGGAGCAGACCATCAATGTAGCATCTAGGTGAGTGGCGAGAGGGGGAGGGAGCAGACCATTAATGTAGCATATAAGTGAGTGGCAGGTGGGAGAGGGAGATGGGGAGGGAGCAGACCATCAATGTAGCATCTAGGTGAGTGGCAGGTGGGGGAGGGAGAGGGGGAGGGAGCAGACCATTAATGTAGCATCTAGGTGAGTGGTAGGTGGGGGAGGGATAGGGGGAGGGAGCAGACCATTAATGTAGCATCTAGGTGAGTGGCAGGTGGGAGAGGGAGAGGGGGAGGTAGCAGACCATCAATGTAGCATCTAGGTGAGTGGCAGGTGGGAGAGGGGGAGGGAGCAGACCATTAATGTAGCATCTAGGTGAGTGGCAGGTGGGGGAGGGAGAGGGGGAGGGAGCAGACCATCAATCACGATTCAATGTAGCATCTAGGTGGGTGGGAGAGGGAGAGGGGGAGGGAGCAGACCATTAATGTAGCATCTAGGTGAGTGGCAGGAGGGGGAGGGAGAGGGGGAGGGAGAAAGGGAGGGGAAAATGTTAAAAGGAAAGAATGGTGCTGGTGAATGAAAAGAGGGTGAACGGATAGGAAAGGTAGGTTTAGGAATTTAAAAAGTGGAAATTATGGAGGTGTAATTGGAAAGAAATTGTATAAAAATTGGTGAAGTGTATGAATAAATGTGTTGGGAAAAGGAGAGGAATGCATATTGCACAATAACTTATTTCCCCCCAAAATGTATTGTTTTCAACTGGACATATATCAGCTTAGATGTATGAAACTTATACACATCTTTTTGGCAAAACGACAAACCTGTGACTAACACCATCTAAATGAATTAATAAACATCAGAAACATGACAATTGTAAATGGAAACATTAGCTACCATTAGTGTAAGACAAAATGGCAATAACAGATTTTCAACTTTTATAAGAACTTTGGCAAAGTAAAAGATTGTCATTGTACTTTGATTGCAATGAAAAGTCTAAGGGAAACACAAAACTAGCTCATGGAATGTTCCCATTAAGACAAAAAGTCTGAAGATGAGACCTAAGTGAGGACATAGTTGTACCCATGACACCATCATTATAAAACATAACTGAGTCAATATGATTTTTTTATTTATATGTTAGAAAGCTTCCCTTTTCTTACACCTTAGTACAGTATTGTGCCCATAGCTTCACTCAACTGCCACTCACAGTGTAACTGATGATAATGTGACTGTATAGAATAAATGATTGCACCTTTCAACTTGTCTTCTATGGTGACCTCAATTCATTTCGGGGGGCCAGACAGTTTTATTAGAAATGTAGTCATGCAAAACGAAGTCTACAGTACAACCCGTATCTCTTGGGAGCATTCTAGGGGTCTACTTAGTGAACAATAAGAACATGGTTCATTTTTTCTGAATTGTCCCAAACTTTAAATGTCTGATTGTTCATTCATTCATTAAAATACATATGTCTACACTTATTATCTAATATTTTTTAAATTATACAACAAACAAGCTACAGGTATTGAAGTACAACAGTGTCAAAGAAACATACTTTTAAATTAGTTTAAAACTTGTTGATTTCAGTTCGCTTTATAGCTTTACTGAACATGGTGGGTTAAAACAGTGTTTTGATAGTTTTGTTGCACCAAATAATTCAATCTTTAGTACTTTGCGATGCATACAAGTCTACAATGACGTTGATTTATTATTATTTTGTCATCTTTATATGACATTAATTCTTAGATCAATCACTATATTTTGGTAATGAAATCTAGCAGTGCATGTGATCCACTGACAAAGCAATGTTAAACTTTTTAAGGGGCACAGTGCACTTTGATGAACTTACTTACTACCCGTTACGCCCCCTGGCATTTAGGGCAGCAACGAAGTTCCTCCACCTCTGTCTGTCTCTGCCCATTCGCTGTATGGTGCCCCAGCTGTGGTTCTTTTCCCTCAGCTCCGCCTCCATTGTTCTCCTCCATGTCATTTTTGGCGCCCACGTTTTCGCATCCCCTCTGGTGTCCACCAGACAGCTGTTTTTATTATGGTGTCTGCATCCAATGTAAAGGACATGTCCAATCCACCTCCAGCGTCTTCTTTGAATGATGTTGGACATGTCCTCTTGCTGGTATTGGGCAAGCAACTCCTGTTTGGATATGGTTTTTGGCCAGAAGATCCTGACGATTTTTCTGAGGCAGGTTGTGTGGAAGGTAGAGTCTTGATAGGTCTTAATGAACACTGGTTGCTTTTATTCATGTGACTGAATAGTTCTGTCACCTGGTGAGTGCTAACATAACTTTGTGGCTTTTGCTGCCATCTGGTGAATTAATACTTCACCCTATTGATGGGTTGGATTCCATTATGATTGTGATCGTAGTAAGTTGTATTTGATTACAAGTTAACTTGCAACTATAATTATAAATTATGTGATGTTTCATGTTCTGATTAAATCTCATATGTTTTGGGTACAAAGAGTAACAGTTTGTGTGGTATTCCTATCTGATATTGTAGTAGTCATCAAGCTGATACTTTCGTACATTTCTTACTCATCCAATGTCATGGAAACTTTGGAAAGTGTGGAATTTTCTAAATAAATTTGTCAGGCAAAGAAAGTTATTCATATTTCATTGAAAGTCATGAAAAGTAATGGAATATAAAAACTGTGTTTTATTTTACCGACATGTTACCAATATTTTGATGAATTCTAAACTGCTCACCAGCAATTTTGTACGAAGACATCTATGGCATAAACTAATTGTAGCAATGGAACAATGTACAGTTTTAATTTCGGATGTTTATGTTAAAAGTACCTCGTCTTTCTTTTGTTATTAATAATATATATAAATTATGTTGGTAAATGTGAATTGGTTCCATACATGCATAAATGACATACCCACACATTACCTCAGATAATGTGATTGGGACACTGTTATGACAATCGATCAATGGAAAAAGGTATTGTAAAGTAGTGAAATGTTGTGCCACAAATAAATTGTACAAATTAATTCTATTAAAAAAAATTGCAATGAAATTCTTATATAACAAAGCTAAAAAATACTGTGTTCACAAAATACTTTTACATAGATAAAATTCAACCTATCACTAACAAATATTTTGTTTGATCACTCACTAAAATTTACAATAAAACATGCATAATTTATTCACATCCTTGCCGTGTTCCGTTGCAGTAAGCAGATGATGGACCTGCTGGTGCAGGTGACTGCGTCCAACAAACTCAGTCCAGCTGACCACTCCCTCAAGGTGATGTCCAATCGCCATGAGTGGATGTCCACCTTCAAAGCGAGTCAGACGATTGGCTCATTGCGCACCGATGTTGTCCACCTGGTGTCAAAGAAGGCAGAGAAGGAGAAGAAGATGAGGAAGCCGCAACTGCAGCAACCATTTGAGGTGACTCACTTAATTTATGTCATCCCATTCCCTAATGACTTCTGTTTTCTTCCCCCATGTTTCCTGCACATCTGTTCCGCCTTCTTGATGCTATTTTTCCAAATATTTGGAACTTGTGCAAGTTTCCCCCACTCCCCGCTGTTCAACCCTGCCCTTTTGAGATCTGTCTTCACACTGTCTCTCCATCTTAATGTTGGTCTTCGTCTTCTTATACCCCTCGTCTTTCTTTCCCAGTTGTCGTCAGTTTTCATTGTTGTGTCTTATCTTGTCACAATCTCATCCAACTGCTAATCTAGTTTACTTGTTTATTCCCTGAACGTATATAAGCCAGTAACATTTCATTTCCACCAGACGCTGATGTTGTTTGTGTTTCCAGTTGTTTCCATCTAAATCCTGCATCTCTGCACCTAGTATTTCTAAAAGCTACACATTTTCTAGAGTGTACATCAAGTTTGACACAATACCAATCACCAGATGGCAGCACAATCTGCAGTATTATAGTACATTCAGTTTTAATCGCCAGGTGGCAGCATCTATCACTACCACAAATATGGAACACTTCAGCTATTATTTTGAGGTACAGTTGTGTAGCAATAATAAATGTCGGAATCAAATGTTGCTGTCTTTTAGAACAATATTTGTGATTTACGTTACATGCTAATAACTGTTAGGATAGGCAAGTCAAGCAGATTTTATTACATTCCTGAGGGGGAATTATGTTAGGGATGGTAAACATTTGAGTATTTTCTTGGTAATGTTTTTTCTAAGGATGACAATCTAATAAATTAGGTATTTTCCTTATTATCTCATTGAAACTGATATGGTCAGTTGGTCACTTACATTTAAGTGTCAGTTGGCTGACCAGAAGCACAGATATTTTACTATGAAAAGCTTTTTTGTATTGTATTTATTCAGATCCCAACAGGTCCATAGGCCCAGTAACAGGGCTGATAACAGAAGCTTGATCACAAACCATTTCATTGCCAGTCACTGCTTTGCATTTTATGTCAACAGATCACGCAGCGCCTCACGGTGAACCTGCCTCACTCTCAGAAGATGATGATGAGGATCAGTCGACAGATGACCCTGGCAGAGATCTTCCACATGATCTGCACAGAGAAGAACTTTGATCCTTACAAGTACGAGCTGCGTCACCCGACCAATCCCAACGAGGCCCTCAACATGGCCAGTCCACTCAATCACTACCACCTCAACGCAATCAGCATCATCAACATCACCGGTCAGTGCCAATTATACTTTGAGGTTCACCACCGTATACTATAATAATAACAAATTTACTTCTTTAACGCCAATATCGTTGGAAAATCCGAGTTTCCAAACTTAGTGGTGCAAGAAAAGCAAAGGATTAAGTCTTATAATCATTTACAAAAGCAAAAGCGAGCCGCAGGTGTGGAACAGCAACGAAGGCATCCATAATGATAACCTGTCTACAATAGACACTTAAAATTCCTGAATGCATTGCCCACTACTTGTCTATAGACAAGTTCTGCTGGTCTGCAATAGACCCTTGTAGGGAGTCAGTAGCGGCAAGTTCACCATTGGTTAAGGGTTCTTACCAGTCTTAGGGTTTGTGCCTTGTTTTAGACCCAGAGCCTAAGTCGATTGTTTAGGGTTTGTACCTTGTCTTAGACCCAGGGCCTCAGTCGATTGTTTTAGGGTTTGTGCCTTGTCTTAGACCTACGGCCTCAGTCGATTGTTTTATGGTTTGTGCCTTGTCTTAGACCCAGAGCCTCAGTCGATTGTTTGTAATGTTACATGTTTTTTCTGTGAATGTTCTGAGTAGTTCCAATCAGTTGGAGACATTTTACATAACTTGCTTTAACATGATTTTTCTGTCATAAGAAATGTAATTGATGAATACACTGGGGAGCCGTCTTCTGCATCTGTGTGTATAGAACCATCCGCATGGCAGGCATTTTTGCTAGTTAATCCAATCAAGATGATGTTTTGTAGTTTATGGTTATTTGATGAAGTTCATTTCCTTTCCAATATACCAAGCCAATTCACTAGCACAAGCCACAATAATGAATGCAGTGTCAGATAGCTGTAGGTTGATTACTACCAGCTGTAGCTGTGGTACCATACCTCATGCTCTTCAAACTACGATTGTTCTCAGATGATCAGTTTATAATAAACACCTGTTATTTATACTGGTTATGGAAATAGAAAAAAAATTATACATAAAATGACATGAAAATATGGTCTATGAAGGTGACAGGAGATATTAAGAATGCACACTGTGTTGATCCTGGAACTGAAAGGTGTGGATAGTATTAAATTTATGTCATAAGAAACGCTTGGTAGATCAAACTGGTGCAGGAAAGTTATAAAAGCATGTACTTATGTTATGCAGTAAATAGGGTAACGTTCTTTCAGAATTCCAATAAGATGAATATGTAATACATGTAGCATGGAGAGATTGAACTAACTTGATGAAAGAACAATGTCCATAGAAATGTTTTTACTTTCTAATTACGCAATGTGTTTGTGAATTTAAGAGAGTCATGTAGAAGTTTTGGTTATAAAAAGTGTTCACATTTCATCGATCTAAAGGTCATGTTCAGCACAAGATCAGATATATGACTATATAACATTAGCTGATTATGGCATAAGACGAACCTAAAATGTGAAATTTGCTAACTTTTTGCCATAATGTAGAGAACCATAGAACCATCACCCTCCTAACACTGCCTAACACTGCCTAACACTGCCTAACACTGTCTAACACTGCCTAACACTGCCTAACACTGCCTCACACTGCCTAACACTGCCTAACACTGCCTAACACTGCCTAACACTGCCTAACAAGGGCACTGTTTTTATGCCTGTTTGACATGGAAAATACAGGTTGATTTGTGAAGCACCAGTCGTTCATGAACATGCAAAGTTGACTAGCAGTAGGTTTTTACACATAGGCAGGGATTATGGGGTATTAAATTACATCAAGTTGTGTACCAGTCGATATGTAATACCTACAATTGTTGATTTGTTTCCAAGATAAATACCTGGCTGTAACAGATGCTGTTTTTTTTAGTTGCGGTATTTTAAGTTTGTCAGATCTTTACTGTTTGTACAGGAAACAGGAACAGTTTACCTTGACGCATTGACAACATAAGTCTAATGCAATGTGTAATATGATTATATTTACAACTATTATAGAGTGGAACCTCTTTATTAACGTCACCTGTAGCACTGGAAGAAAGTGTCCTGAATAAAGAAGTGGCTGTATTACTGAGGTGGCTGTATTAACAGGATTAATTTCCTGTACTTTACTGTAAATGGCAATGATCTAGGAGTATCTTAGGATGACCTCAATTGCAAGGTGGCTGTATTAAGAGGATTCATTTCCTATACTTTACTGTATAAGGCAATGATCTGGGAGTATCTTAGGGTGACCTCAATTGCAAGGTGGCTGTATTACTGAGGTTACCTTAAAGCAAAGTTCATATAAAAATTATATACTTGAATTTGGCAGTGACCATACAGAAATTGACCGCAATGCCCTGAGAGCTAAGCCAGGTCCCAGTACCCTCTAGTGAGAGTCAGTGGTATAATAACTGGCTTAACAGGAGTGACTTGGCCCAGATTTATACACGATTTCAGTGGCCAGCATGTAGGATTTGTGTAATTATTGATAAATATACATGGTTAATATAATAATTTGTCCGTATTTGTCTAAAATTAGTCAGTATTTCTAATTATATCTGGACTGGTGCATGTTGAAAATAACTATTGTAGAGATGATAGTGTATGATTATAGCATTTATCGTAATTGCAGTTTTCATAATTGCATTAATGCTACCGTACACTGCTATACTAATAGTGGTGTTAGGTACGATAATAAGATTATACCGTCATTACTATGATTACTTCACTCTACTGCAGTCCAGTCCTGACTTGCTGTTCCCCTGGTAATTGTTCCCCTAATAGCACAATATACCTTTTCCATAACATATATATATATATATATAATTTGTTATGTAATAGCATCTTTGCTTGGTTACTGTGTAAATGCCATGACATTATATCAACAGTCATGTGTTCCCACAAGTTATTTGCACTATGATATCATTTTGAGTAAGTTTGTTTGAAATGTAAAACCAAATTAAAACCAACTGTTTACAATTCACAAAGTAACCATAATATTTGGCCACATGCCAAACTGTGGCATAAAACCGGCACAAGTAGATGGTGTTTGGGTTTATTGAAACTACTGTATATGTTAATGTATTGCAGCTGTAGTGCAACCCTGCATCCACAGCCTCTTTTGCCGCCATGTTGTCTAAGTACCTGCATCTATTTTCACAATACTGATAGTGTCTAAAATAAACAAAATCATACTATTTGAAGAATGGCCCATGCCTAACTGAATAAAGCTAATATACTGATGTGTGTTGCAGCAATTACCATGACAATGGTTTAATATTGGTAATATTAACAAAACGTATTACTATTACTGATCAGAAGTTAATATTTACAATGATTTGGTTACTTAACTCATTTTGAGATAGTTTGTATATTATTATATTATGAGGTACCATATTCTTTTTAGCATGCAGTATACTTACAAAATATTCTTAAAGATACAAAAATATTATGTTTCTCAAACCAGCGTGAAAATAAAAAAAGGTGGTGCCACATGGTGGAAATTATGTGTATTTGTTACTGTTTCTACTGCACTCCACTATGAGAACATTCACTTCCATTTTAAAAATAAACATTCTGATTTAGAAAACACAATTTTGTCAAATATTTATGGTTACCAAGTATTTACTATTTCACATTGGAGACATAAGTTAGAAGACAAACGACCTGCAGTCAGAGAGCAGGCCATGTCATCCTCTGTATACATTCAAGTTTAGTTCAGCCGGGATGAGACACATCAACGTAACTGAAGCTAACTGGAAGTGATTTATACATCCCTGTGAAGGTGATTTTGTGGTCAAAATTATACTGGAACTTTGCAAAGGTTGTGGATGCAGGTGAACTTTCTTTCTCATATTGTCAATGGTTGACAGAGCATTACAATAAATGATTGATCCAGTGATCAATTTTAGTTACAAATCGACGTCAGACCCTGCTGGTACGCTAATTAGGGCATGTACGCTAAAGAAACGAATGCAGTAAATTGTATTGATGATTATATTTGGTTAATCATGTCATTTTGTAGTTTTAAATTATATATCTCACATATTTGCTAAACCAATGTGAATTGTTTGGCCTCCATAAACTATAATATACAGCTCAAAACTTGCAGACTTATGCAGCTTATAGATATTATAATGGCAGCATTTGTTTTCTTAATAAATTGTCAGTTCAGACCCATAACACATTCAGTGAACACAATCAACTGTGGACCAGCCAGGTTTTGAAATAACACTGGAACTAGTGGTCTTGATGAAGCTAGGTAATAAAGTTAAGGGAATGTGTCATGGAAATAAAATCGCATGATCTAGTCACAGAAATAAGGTCACATGATAAAACATTGGAATAACGTAGCAAAAATAGCTTTAAAGTAAGTCGGAACAAGTAAGAGAAATAAATAGTTTGTGTTAAACATCCGTTCCATAATTAATTTTAAAGATGAACACGCACTAACCTTAGAGTAACCGTTTATCGTTAAAGGATGGTTGTCTTTTCTATTAGGTATGTATTAGCAGGAATCTGAATCATTTGTACTTTGCCTGACTTGTGGCTTGGGTGAAAGGTGTTTGTAGGTAGGAACACATGCTATTGAAATAAGTGTCAATTACAGAGAGTAGTGGTTTTTTACTATTTTTTTATAATTTGAATGTTTACAAATTGAACATTTTGCAGGCTGATTTTCCTCCAGCTTCATGTTAAAATAGTGTTATCAATCTCTATTTAGCAGAGTAAATTATAAAATATGCATGCATATATATATATATATATATATATGCAAACAGTATACAATTACAAAGTAATGACATCTATGCTTCTATAAATAAAAACGCATGTGCTACTCTAAATGATCATGTCATATTAGCTTGTATAAAACTAAACAAATATTAACCTTGTCACGTATGGCTGATTTTGACTATTCATCACATGACAGCAAGCCATGTCTACACCATAAGACATTCGTGAACCTTATTATCTTGCATGATATGCTGTAGTTTTCAAGAGGAATTAGTCTACCGTCAAACTGAACCAACTTCCATTGAGTGTGCTTGTACTCGAATACTTAACACTGTGAAACTCTTACAAACAAAACTGGACGCGGTTGACTGGAATCCTGTGGTTTGTAAGCTCCTATGGTTGTATGGTCATGTGACACTAGACCATTCACCAGCAGTGTGTGTGGGGGGTGCAGGTGGTGTAGGCAGATACTGCTCATTTGCATATCAATAGAAAGGTATGCAGGCCAGTGCTGTTCATGGTTCCCCAATCATCACTAGGTAGTTGACAACTGTAGGGGCTTGTCAGAGGGGTATTACATATACCCTGCTTGCCTGAGAGGGTACAAAACAGCAGCTGTCAATAGGTAAGTTGTGGAGTATATATTCACCTGTCATATTGCCGTGGCGACAAGTGAGTCAATTTCATATGTGGTTGTGTCGTCATATGGTTTGGTGTTGTTGATGTGACTTCAAGTATTTCAGCTTTCCAAGTGGGTTGTTCATACACTGCTCCTGCTGGAGTCGGCCAGGCATGACGCTTCTGTGCCATCAACTTGGTCTGTTCTGTTGGCAGACCCCATTTCGGGTTTTATTAAAAATTATGCAGAAGGTGGTCTTCTTGTAAATGTGGCATTATTTATTGTCGTTTTTTTAACATATCACAATGATGGGAATACAGTGTATGTGCTCAGTGGTGTAGTGTAGGCAGGGTTATGTCGGTTTACAGTTAGTCACCCCAAGGTTTAATCAAGAAAACCGGATTGGGACTGCTTAAACTGATACCTGCATTGTCCCTTATGTGAGATTCTTGTCTCAAACACTTAATCTCTTAATCTGTTTTCTCAATATTGAATAAAAGACAGGCATTTTGACCACATAGATGTATGCATTATGGGTGTGTACGTTTCATGTGACCAGTCACTGTAAATAAAGACAAATATTAAAAATATATCTGAAATTGAAAACATTAAGCATTTAAAGTGTATAACATACGTACACAAAAATGCCAGCTTAAATTAAGTTTGTCCATGAAATTGGAACAGTTTTATAAGAAATATGTTGCAGCCAGTGCCGTTAAATTCTGGTTTGTCATAAACTGATATGATCTGCAGTACAGTTTGTTGCAGCTGCCCTGCAGCATTGTACAGGTGGTGTGGAATTTAAGAGTTCAGGTCAGTTATGTGAGCAATTCTGCAGTGTGCTTTACATGAAACAGGCAACCTGTGATACCTGGCCCACCGAGCAATGACCCAGAGGGATTCAGTGGTTTATACATCAACTATCATACCTTATGATATATGAGACTGTTCTACCAAAGAAACAAAACCAACCAACATTCTTTTTGAGTTCTTCACTTTCCAGCATGTCACAGAGTTGCTCTCCTCCATATTCCTTCTAGGAATAGTCTACATGTACTAAGTATTGCTATTATTATTTTGTCTCTGCTGTAGAAACCCCCTAACTAAGTTGAAATAATCATAATTTTAATGATACATGTCTGGCTGCGTGTCTGTACGAGATGTCGTATTGAAGCAGCATTATGTCTTACTTAAGGCGTTGCAAAGAAGTCCTTGTCCTGGCTGTATGTAGTATGTCTTACAAGGTATCAACATCACCTCTTACTAGGCGTGGTCCGCATTGAATCCTTTGTGTAAACCACAGCCACCCAGGTCACATCAACTAGCCTTATGTTTAGGTGTGTCATTTAGACGCTGATGACTACATACAGGTAAAATAAATGCTTACATAGTCAATCTACACAGACTATCAGTAAATCGTTACCACGGAAAAGGTTATTGTGCCTGGATATCCATTAGAAATCAAATGCCTCATGTAGGGTTAATGTTGCTGAAATAGCCAGCCATGTATTGCGGGGACTGTAACGTTGTGGGTTAACACAACAAAGTGGCAGTTTGTGTGGAGCCAGACAGTTTAGATATAGTTATGTATGGTGCAAATTAAATCTTGGGCCTTTATAAATTGTTACCGGTGTCTGGGGATGTATTGTACGTGGTTGCTTGAAGCGGTGATCAAGTGTGTACAGAGACTTGCTGAAGGCCACCACCCATATCAGGTACACAGACATTGTTGACAAATCACCGATAACCTGTTTGGGAGCCTACAACTGAGTTCACTTGACACATGAGATGTAACAGTCAGACCATTACTGATGTCATCGGGTCAGGTTCTCATCATTAGTGGGACACAGGTTCATTTCACTGTCAAGTTCTCTTCTCATATGATGTCCCGTATGGCAAGGTTACCGTTATGGATAGGTAGTGGAATTTAGGAATACAATCTAGTCATTCGGGACTTCCAAAGTGTCCATTGTAGACAACAATTTTGTGTTGTAGACGAGTCCACTGAGGCAGGTTTCACTGTAATAACAAATAATATTAATTTATTTTTAAAGGAAGTTTAGCTACATTTCAAAGTCTGAATAATGTGCCCTGTAAGCTTTCAAAACCTCCTTGTTTCCTTCACCAGTGTTGGTGTTCACTGGCTAAACCATGTTGGTGGTTGTCACACGGCAGCAGTTCAATAATGCCTGTGGTTGGGTTGTAGTTGGTATGTGCTTTGAACCTGGCACCTATCAAACTGCTGGCTTTACCCATGTAGTTTTAAAGAGGGGTCAGATATGTGTTACATCATAATCAAGAATATAAATTATATATAGTGCCATGTGTAGTACAGTTTGCAGCACTACAGTGGCGGTGCTTGCACCAACAAACTAAGGCCTTGGTGATGGGGCAGGGTTAATAATAATGTGTGGTCTTGTATACCAGCAGTATCCTCTTACTCAATTATCAGAGCATGTTTTGGCAGCAGCTATTGCAGCACTGATGTGGGTTTTTGTAGACCGAGACCATCAGCTCTGCGAGTCCAAGACAGGCTTATTCCATTTCACTGTGTAGGATATTTTTCTTCTGGCGTAGACACCAGATAAAACAGACAAACAACGTTTGGTGTCTCTCCCAAAAACAAAGTGGGGGAATGAAACCGCCCAAGTTTCAAAAGTAAACTGCAGATTCACATTGCGGCACTCTACCTATGAACTAAGGCACGCTAGTGGAAACAGAGATGGGGTGCGTTAATAGAAAGGGAGATGGGGTGGGTTAATAGGAAGGGGCTGTGCATATTATTGTTGCAAGCAGGGTTGACATGTAGATGAGAGCAAGTCCCCACCAACTGACAGTTGACAACAGTGGACAGAGGAGTAATTGTTTGTTGGAGAACCAGCCATTATGCCATTATAACATTCCACAGTACAGCAGGCATCTAACATTACCAGTGTGTTGGCCATGCAGGACGCTTTAACATAATGGCCGTTATCTGTACCCATGAATGTTGGAAATAATACAGGCAATGTTTTTAATCTATTTTGAGGTTTTTTATGGTGGCAGTTCATTGCAACACATGCCTCCAATTGTCAACTTGAAATGGGTGAGTGGACATGTTATGCAAGTAGAATACATTAAAGTCGCCACATCATAAACACAATCAGTTGTTCTATTTATGTATTGGAGAAAAGTGAGAAAATACTACTATATATATCACTTCTTGGCACTGTTTTACTGTTCACAAATAAGACTTGGCGGTACTGTTAATTCTTGTAAACTACACATTGTTGATAATATTTATTTTAATTGTTGTCAACATCATGGCATTTAGGAATTTTAATTTGTTATAGGAATTAGCTGAAAACGTAACAACATGTAGCAATTCATTAATACTCCATTCCATGAACAAATTGATTTATGACCATCTGGCCCACCTGTTAATTACTTTCTGGGCTATAGTTCATAGAACTATAGGATGCCCTGCTATAATCCACACTATCATAGCTTGCAATGCCATTTATTCTACTGGGGCACATTTCTGAAATCCATGGGCAGTGGCCCACCCTACCATAAACCACAGTAACCTAGCCTACTACCATAAGACACATGCCGTTGGCTGCCATATCTCAGAAACCGTTCAGCAACTTTATCTGTAATTTTGCACAGACGTATCTTAGGGTACTGCAACTATGCACAAGAAATCTGTATTTGATTGAATTATTCAAAAGGTCTCCAAAACTAGTAAATTTTCACATTTTGCCTATTTTTTCAAAAACTCCAGTAACATTTTCTCTGATTTTGCATATATATTTCATGTGGCAGTATTACTATACACAAGAAATCTGTATTTGATTGAATCATTCTAAAGGCACCTCAGGGCCCCCCAAAATGCAAAATTGTCCTGCTGTTTCCCTACTGCTGTAAGCCTGCTGCACTGATCTCTATTTATAACTGCCACTGATCTCTGTTATAGCTGGATAACCAGACTGTGCTCTATCTCTGATCACTGGGGTGGCTGACTGGAGATATGCTAAAATCCTGTGTATTGGACTAGCCTTGGCTCACTGCCTGCCATTGTCCCAGTGTCAAACAGAATGCCTCCATATGGGCTGTAAGTATAATGTATAATGGGAATCCCTTCTGCACTCATAGAACCTGAACAACTTTAAAACAACAATATACATAATTATCATTGCAATGTAAAGATACAATCTATGATTAAAATAAATAACCTAGGTATAAAATATATATAAAAATAAAAAATAAAATTAGGTATACTCGAAAAGGTTAAAGCATATTTAGCTAAAATTATAAGGACTATTATTCAGATGTTTTACTATATATGTTGCAGCTATTACTTCACTCCAGTTCAATCAGTATTATGTTATTAATTGCTACTATTTTAAAGTCAAAATGCATGCTATGTATATGTACCTTGTGAACAAATAAAGTTTTGTCATAGTTCATCTCTTTCTTTCTATTCTAGAGGAGGGTGGTAGGGGCAAAATTGAGAACAGAAAATGTGTGCACATTTTCTTAAACAACCTTTAACTGTGCTACATGCGAGTTTGCAGCTCACCAACTCTCCTGCAAGGTTTCTACAAACACTGGAAATCGGCCTAAATAGCAGAGTGTCGGGATAGAATTCTACAGTATTTTTAATAACACGTTAACTAATATATACAACCTTCACGAAACTTAATTTACAACCTTTTGATTCACCACCATTTTCACTGTCGAACGAACACACTGAATTAGTATTTTGTCAGTGCAGCATTCTTGGCACATGTTATACAGGAGACTGGATTGTGGTGATGATAAGACACAATATGATGTCAGGTTTTTGACGAACTGATTGACGAGTGAACCAGCTGTTGGTCATATACAGGTGTGGCAAATGTTGACATCCATGTGTCATGGTCCAGTGAACACGGCTTGTCTTGTGTTTAATATCAGATAATTAAACAACAAGTTGGTGCATCATTTCCTCATGCAGTCTTCTCCTGTCGCAAAATGACAATGTCAGTCAGTGACAAAATGACAATGTCAGTCGGTGACAAAATGATAATGTGCATGTTTGACGTAATTTGCTATGAATAATGTCATTTGAGTTACACTGAAATAATGTGCAGTATATATGGAAAACATTATAACAATTTAAAATCACAGAATTGACTCATTTTAAAATGATTCATGTATGAAGTATAAAGTGCTTTAAGTAGTCCTAAATGGACTGGATACTGCATTATATCAAAATTTATTGTTTATTTTGTGAGAAGAACGGAAAACATTTGCTTGATGAATATATATTTTGAAATATTGTTTTGGTAACAGTACATTTATTAAATAATTGCAATTATTTATTAATCTTGAATATATATGTTTATTTAACAGACAAAAACTTGACAAGCAACATAAAACAGTTTGTGTCTTTAGACAAAACTAGACCATGTTTACACGCAAACACAACAAGGAATCAGCGCTTTTGAAATGGCTGCTACCATGTCATATAGTGTAGCTTTCAAAGCTAATTAATCTACCTCCATTGAGTGTACTTGCACTGGAATAACTAACACTGTGAAAGTTTTACAAACAAAATTCAATACGGTTGAGTGGAACCGTGTTAACGCTTATGGGTTGTAAATGCTCTTAGTTGTATGGTCATGTGACACTATATCATTCTTGAGTGGCCTATGGGGGGTTTGGAAGAGGCTGGGTCACATACCGCTCATTACCATATCAATAAGTAGGTATGCAGGCCAATGCTGGCCTAGCCTTGTCAATCATTAGGTACCTGGCAATTATTGAAGCTGGGGGGTGGTGTCTTTATGGAAGGGTTGAAGACCCAGTGATCTGGCTGCAACTGTTTTAGGTAAGTGGTGGACTGTCTGTGTATCTACCTTATTGCCATGGCAGCACATTAGTTTCATCCATTGTTTTATTGTAATTTAGATCTAAATGTTGTTGATGTCCATTGAGTATTTACTTTAGGCTTTCTGTGTGGGTACATCAACTGCTGATGTTGGAGTCGGCCAGGCGTGATGCTTCTGTGTCAGCAACTTGGTGGCTCTGTTCTGCAGGCAGACCCCATTCATGTGCTTGTTTGAAATGTCGCAGACGGCTTGGAAATGTGGCAATATTTATTGGGGTTTTTGAGTAACCACCATGACAGGAACACAATTGATGTGCTCTGTGGTATACTAGAAGCAGATTTATGGAGTTTGTGTGATAGTTTAGTTTGTACCCCCAAGTTATGGTCAAGGTAACCCCATTAGTGATCCTTGCACAAGCTTACTACTACTAGGTCTCAAGCACTTAAATGTGATGACTGTGTATTCCAGCCATGGGTTAAAGTAGGTTAGTAGTTGTGGTTAGCTTGCCCGGTGCATAAATGTGAATGGATAAAATAGTACAAAATAAAGCAGAATAATGTGGTTAGAAGTAATAGGGCATTTTTACAGTCTCTTGAAGGTATACTATGCTCACAGCCTGCTGAATGAAATGATTTCACATGAGTCAAAAGTATGGTTGTAGAGTCAAATGAATGGTTTGAATGCATTTTGTTTGTAATTTGATATACAGGCTGCATGTGTGGATCAATGTTTCGAATATGGGTCAGTGGGATGTGTTCTTTGTTTCGTAGTTTTATCATTCACAATCAATCACAATACTTTATTGTCCCATGGGAGGAAATTCATTTGTAATGTAGCAGCATATTAAAACAAATGAAACAGTTTGTACATGTAATAAAAAAAATTACAAATAATAATAAGAGTTATATTGGTTACATTTGAAAAAATAAGTTCAATATGTTAAATAAGTTCAATAAGTTACAGAAGGTAAATCATCTCACAAATCACAAATCATCTCAGGCTGACTCAGTGTCAGACTGGCAGGGTAGACTTGCAGAGATGGAGGGAATGCAGGACAGTTACTCATTCATTAGTCTAATTGACGAGGGAACAAATGAGTTTGGAGTACGATTCAGTTTATAGGGAGGGAGTTGGAAGCGGCAGCCAGAAGGAAGCAGTTTATAGCATGGAAACAGGGGGTGTTCGGGGTCTGAGGAGACCTTCCATCCCTTTCTTCTCTGTTGTCTGTACAGATCCTCTAGACTGGTCTGCTTTTCTCCCCTATCTTGCCACTAACCCTGACGGTTCATGCCAGAGTGTTGCGATGCACAACACTCAGGCCGCCGTACCACACAAGGAACCCAAATGTAATAGAGCTTTGGATGTAGCATCTTTAGAAGGTTTGAAGAACACGTGTTTCCTAAAATCTATTATGAGTTCTTCAGTTTTACAAATGTTCAGGTCTAAAACAAAAGCTGAGCATTTGTTAACAACTTAGTGAAATATTTGGTCAGTGTCAACATTGTTAGTACAGGGGGGACTTGGATTAGTAGTAAAGATAAGGTGTGGACAGTTTGTGCACATAGGTGGCATTCTTAAATGTCCGATGGTCACGGTCTAATGAACATGACTACTGTTGCGTTTATTGTCAGATAATTAGACATGACAAGTTGGTGCAGAGTTTCCACATGCTGTGGTGTTCCCTTCCTATTATCCTGGGAAGTTGTTGACAAAATGACACCACGTCTAGTTTGGAGTCAGTCACTAGCAATAATACCACTTGTATGATAACTGACTAAATATTGCAAAATAATCAAAATATATAAATGACTATAATTTAATATTTTATAATATTTAGGCAAGCAAAGTTATCATGCATGTGATGTTATTGATAATGATTAACACTAAATTAGTCATTAGACATGATGTCAGTTTTTTTAAACATTCATGTGTACTGTATAATTGTGATACAACAATTTAAAGTGATATTTTATAAAAGAAAAATATCAAAATCCTTGTGAATCAAGAACATTAACACATATAAAATATTCATGTCATTGTTGGTACACGTACAATTGTGTATGTGCTGTCCAGTGGGAAACCAACTGTGCACATGCAATATTTATCAGAATCAATCAATCTCAATAATGGTGTTTTGACACATTAAAAAACCAAAAAGTCAAGCCTGGTTAGATAAGTGCTCATTATACATTTACTTACATCTAGCCATTGCAACACCATCTGTCTAGAACTATAGCTAACAATTAGCTGGAATCACAGTGATAAATATAAATGGAACTTTCCGCCTCAGTTATGTTTCTGCATTATTTTGATTCTAGACTACGACTTGTTTCGTTATTGTTTTGCTGCAGTAAATATGTTCGAAGTCAGAGCATGTGTTTACTATCTAGAATTGTTTGCTTATATTTATGTGGATTTGCCATTTAAAAAAACTGTGAACTGCATTTTAATTTTGGTATTTGAGGAGGTGCTAAACACTGGAAGTTTATAATATTTGAATGTTGTCCACGTATAGTGAACCTTGGCAGCTTGACCTGTTTAAACATGTTGATAACCTGCTAGCAAGCAGTGGTTAGACATGCCTGTCCTTGTATGAAATATCCTCTTATCTGCTGTTTTTCATTGCATTGCTGTCATACAGTTTACACCTAGATTGATAGATCACAACCTCTGACCCTCGACACGCATGAACTGGTTGTTAGTTTAAATGTTGATTGCTTCATTCGATCAGTCACTGATGTCATGGTGTGTGCCCGTATTCACTTTTGTTCATTTGTTTATCTAGACAGTCTGTCAGGTCCATCTATTTAAAAAATAAATACTATATTTAGTGCCAAATGTACTTCAGGTAGTTGAATAAAAAAAGTGTCACGTGAGGCAGTATTATTAAAAAGTGTGATAATGATTGTTTTTATTGTAAAAAAAGTTATATAATTCTTTTCAAACATTGACCACAAACCAAACTGTTATGATGTGTTTTGTTGAACAAACTGAAACAACTAATTATCTGTTTAGGATTATGTAATTTGTTTATAGGCCAATTGTGAAAATGTATTGCCTGCATTTAACAATTTTTTATTGCTGATGGGCACAGTTTATGTGGGATTTTATTGGGGTCAAATGTTCACAGGATCACTTGAACAAATCATTAACAACAGTACAGTTACGTTCCTAACATTTGACCTCAAAGTGCTGCTCAAGCAGTGATCACTGCCCAAATTGGTATCATTGCACATACCGTGATCATTGCGTAAATTGTGATCATTGCCCAAATTGTGATCATTACCCAAAATGTTCCTGCCCCACTCTGTTAGTCAATGATATATGTCCATTCCAAACCAGCTTCTTTCCCAATCAAAGTTGTCATTATATTTCCTGAAGATTTCTGGATGCAAATACAATGCGTTGATTGGTTTAAACCAGACAAACTCCGAAATCGTGTTTTCAGTGCGAAGTGCATTCCATGAGACCTAGTCAGAGAAAGAAAGAGCATTGGACACCACTGTAGATTGTACCAACAACTAAAGACAAAGCTACAGCAGTATTGTGTGGCTTGGCCCACTGCCATCCACCATGTCTCTGTGGTGTTCAACACTTCACAATACTGACTGTGAAAGTTGAGAGACATTAGTCATGTAGCGAGCTTTCAGATCCATGTTCTACCATGGTCTGTGGGTGTTCACTGTTATGTTCTGTAAGTGAACTACGCTGTCTACGGGTGGCCTTTTGTCCATGTTGGACTTGTCACGGGGTAGTGCTCACTTTGCCCCCACCCCTATGCCCGACTTACCTTATTCACTTAAAACTAACCCAAATGTTTTGGGGAGTATTCAGCTGTGTTGGAGATGGTAAATAAATGTTTTACAATTATTAAGTTTGTCAGTGTAAATTGTGAAAATATGACAGTGGATATTGAAACAAATGATACAATGTTTAGCAACAGTTTGTTACTGTAGGGGTCTGTAAATGAAAGGGTAATTTGAGGATACAAATAATGAAGTGCCAGTGTAGGTTTGATGTTGGTGATCACCCCACTCAGGTCAACAAGTGCATCAAGTAAACATCAGTTGCAGATTATTAGTAATTGGGGATAGACCGCAATTGATTTCGCAGTTAGCTCTCGTAATGACTTCACAGTGCTGTAACACAGAGAGATGTATCTCATGAATTTCAGAGTGTAGTCAGCACATTCCGAATTCCTGATTTTTTTTAGAAATGGAGAGCTGATTACTTGAGTCATTGGATAATGCATTGAAACAGATAACATTAATGATTTGTTTGGGAATGGCATTTTATATTAATCGTTTATTTTTTAGAAAGAGACATTGTGTTATCATTGTGCAAAATTATTTGGTACGAACAAGCATTTTAAGTTATTTATTTTTCCAGCACTTGGTGTTTTTGGTGTGATAGTCTAGATAATATACATCTCATGCAAGCAATTATATAGTTTTTCCGAGTGCCTACACTAAACTATGCTTCTTCTTCTACATGGAATTCTTATAGTTATATAATGAGACGTTGTGAAACTAGTCGTGTATATTCGTTCTTCCTGATGTATTTCTTCATATCCTAGACAGCAATAGGTCAGAATATTGAAATATTGCTGAAGATGACCCTGATTTTAATTCTCTTGCTACCATTCTGAAGCAAGTTTGTTTCCGTTCACACCCACACATTGCTTCAGTTCATTCAGCATTATAATTAAATGAGGTACAGACTATATGGACAGTGATGGATACATGTATTATAATATTTAAATGACGTACAGACTATATGGACAGTGATGGATACATGTATTATGATAATTAAATGACGTACAGACTATATGGACAGTGATGGATTCATGTATTATGATAATTAAGTGACGTACAGACTATATGGACAGTGATGGATACATGTATTATAATATTTAAATGATGTACAGACTATATGAACAGTGATGGATACATGTATTATTATAATTAAATGATGTACAGACTATATGGACAGTGATGGATACATGTATTATTATAATTTAATGATGTACAGACTATATGGACAGTGATGGATACATGTATTATTATAATTAAATGAGGTACAGACTATATGGACAGTGATGGATACATGTATTATTATAATTAAATGACGTACAGACTATATGGACAGTGATGGATACATGTGTTATGATAATTATATGACGTACAGACTATATGAACAGTGATGGATACATGTATTATTATAATTAAATGATGTACAGACTATATGGACAGTGATGGATACATGTATTATTATAATTAAATGAGGTACAGACTATATGGACAGTGATGGATACATGTATTATTATAATTAAATGACGTACAGACTATATGGACAGTGATGGATACATGTGTTATGATAATTATATGACGTACAGACTATATGAACAGTGATGGATACATGTATTATTATAATTAAATGATGTACAGAGTATATGGACAGTGATGGATACATGTATTATTATAATTAAATGAGGTACAGACTATATGGACAGTGATGGATACATGTATTATTATAATTAAATGACGTACAGACTATATGGACAGTGATGGATACATGTGTTATGATAATTATATGACGTACAGACTATATGAACAGTGATGGATACATGTATTATTATAATTAAATGATGTACAGACTATATGGACAGTGATGGATACATGTATTATTATAATTAAATGAGGTACAGACTATATGGACAGTGATGGATACATGTATTATTATAATTAAATGACGTACAGACTATATGGACAGTGATGGATACATGTGTTATGATAATTATATGACGTACAGACTATATGGACAGTGATGGATACATGTATTATTATAATTAAATGATGTACAGACTATATGGACAGTGATGGATACATGTATTATTATAATTAAATGAGGTACAGACTATATGGACAGTGATGGATACATGTATTATTATAATTAAATGAGGTACAGACTATATGGACAGTGATGGATACATGTGTTATTCTCAGCCAATGCAGGAATTGTAGTATGACTGAATGCTTTCCGGATAAGTCAAGGTAGTATAGGAATAAACAGGTCTACCAGGGGGTGGAGTTGTTTCAGGATGGGTGCATATGCTACTATTTGCTAGGAACTAAGGAGGGAAAGTGCAGTTAAAAAGACAATGATGGCAACATTTTATTAATTTCCTACATACCTAGTACTTAGCAGGGAGAGAATTCCAAAGAGTTGGTGCATCAGCTATGAAAGCCCTCATTCAAATGTTCGTATCAATCCTGGAGGAACCAGTGTTGGTTTATTCCTCTCTGCTCAGGTCATGCAAAAACATTGTACTAATTTTTACTGTCAACATAGCTCCAGTATAAACATCCTTTCATCATATATTATGTTCAGCACTGCTCAGTCATCATTAAGTCTCATATTGTAATACAATATGCCTCACATTGCATGTGTAGACACAAGTACGTTAAGCCTACAATTAGTCTATGGATTTGCTAAGCAGAGATATTGTGCAAAGTCAATGCCAGGTATCTAGTGTTTCTCTTATGATGTGGCAGTTCCTTGTTATGAGGTTGTTGTGATTTCATAGAATGTATGCTGGATGTAAGGAGTTTTATTTGATGATAGACGCTGTGGAGTTGAGAGTGAGAGACTGGGAAGAAGTGGGATCGAGATGGGTGGTGATGATAGTGGTGACACTGGTGATGGAAGGGTTAGGAAACATTGATAACCAGTATTGATGTCTGCTTGATGCCCAGCTTGAATTTAGAATTCTACATACACATGTACATTGGTTTAGCTATCGTAGAAATTTAGGCCACTTCCCAAATGTTAGGGATTTTCTAAAAACATGTTCGACATTACCAAAATCACTTTCACTTAACCTCAAATATATCCCCCAGTTACAGAATATATTCGACCTTTGAGCAACTTTATATTTACCACCTCAGCCATCATAACGCAAAACAGCTTGCATGCTCTCAGAGTCGGGTCCCTTGTAAATTGTAATGAGAAAATAAATGGCATCCAGTCGTGCTGCGATTACTGCGCAAAGACTCCTCAATCACATTACATCTTACTTACTTAGACTTAGAAGCTCCCGTGTCATCCGACGCATGAGGCAGTCAACGCTCTACAGTTGGATCAGTCAGCAGTCAGCATTTTGACGTCCCTCCAGCTCCTGTTCACCCGCTGAAGATCTCGTTGGATGGTCTGATGCCAGTTCATTGTGGGCCAGCCTCCTTCTTTCTGGACACTGGAGTTTGCTTCGACCGTTCTCTGACTTCCTCGTTGGTAAGGAAGTCACTCCATTTAATGCCCAAGATCTTCCTGATGCATCTTGAGTCGAAGGCGTCAAGCTTCTTTTCCTGGCTTGATTTTAAATGCCAAGTTTCGCCACCATAGAGTAAGGTGGACAAGACATTGGAATTGTAGAAGCGTAACTTGGTCTTGAGTGTGAACTTCTTGCTTGTCCAGATCTTGTTTAGCTGGTTGAAGGCTGCGGAGGCTTGACCTATTCTGCAGTTGATCTCATGGTCCATTGCACCCTGGTTGTTGATGGAACTTCCCAAGTATGTAAAGTCTTCAACAATTTCAAGTTTGTTCTGACCAATAAGGACGTCAGAAGGTGTTTGATGTACACCCAACAGCATGTTCTTGGTTTACTTGCTGCTGATTGACAGACCTAGTCCTCCTGCGGTTTCATCAGTGGCATCCATTATATCCTGGAGACCCTGGGTACTGTTGGACAATGCTGCAAAATCAGCAGCGAAGTCGAGATCAGACAGTTTGCTTCCTCCATACCTGTCGATGCCCTGGTCTTTCGTCGCTTTCTTCAGGACTCAGTCAGTAGCCACAGTGAAGAGAATGCAGCCTTGACGGACGCCGGTAAACACTTGGAACCAGTCACTGAAACCATCCTCTGTCAGTATACAGCAGCGGGAATTGACATAGATGTGCTCAATTGCTTTGACTACCATTTCCGGGATTCCATATAAGATGTGTACTGTCCACAAGGAGGGTCTGTGGATGCTGTCGAATGCCTTGTTGAAATCGATGAAGCTAACTGCAAGGGGTACCTGGAACTCTTGGCACTTCTCAATGATGCATTGGAGAGTGAAAAACTGCTCTGTGCAAGAGTGCTTTGGTCTGAAGCCCTCTTGCTCCTCACGCAGCTCGCAGTCGACTACATCTCTCATTCGGTTCAAGATCATCTGGCAGTAGACTTTACCAGGAATAGACAACAAGGTCACTCCCCTCCAACTGTCACAGTCAGCAAGATTCCCTTTCTTGGGGATACAGATAATAGCACCATCTTTCCAGTCCTCAGGGACAACTCCGGAATTCCACACTTGATTGCAAATCTGGCACATCCACTGAACTGTCTCCTCGCCACCAGCTCGTAGCATTTTGGTCCATACCTGGCGACTTGTTGTTTTTCAGTTTTGTTATTTTTTAGTTTCATTACATCCCTAATTGTTTATATATAGCGAGGTACTAATTTATATAAATGAGTGAGCCGAGGCAAACTGGTGTGAGCAAAATTACCGAAGCTTCAAAATAGCAGCTGGAGAATTCGACACCGGGTGCTCTTGACTGAGTTTTAACCACTACGCTGCCAAAGCCCACAACTTTGACATTTTGTGATTATCCCTCATGACCTCTGAAAGTTGGAACAGTAGAATTAAGTATCTGATATTTGATTCTCGCAATGGCCTTTTGAAGCCTATGATTTGACCGCTTGTGGGTGTTTATGGTTATCTGTCCATCTACTGAAGTGGACATTTGAACAGCATTTTGTCTGAAGTCACAGTTGGTAGCCTGGGCAGCAGATAAGCCCACATGTTGTTGCCATGTAGTGGTTAGCTGCAGCCAGCCCTGAGGTGACTGGTGTGTCCAATGTAGATGGGTTTGTAAAGTTTGTTCTGGGAATCAACTAATGTAATGATTGCCTAGGGGTATGTACTGGAGAGTTGGTCTACCTTTGTGTGAGGTGTACTCAGATCTTGGCATACGTAAAAAGAGGAATACTATTCAACCGAGCACCAGGACTGAAAACAAAATTGAATATGCATTTGTATAGTCAGTCATTGTTGCACATATTATAGTTATGATAAGAAATGTTCATTTGGCAGCATATCAGTAAGTTTAGATCAATGGTTTGAATGTAAAGGTGAGAATCTAAAAGGTCACGATTCAAATCCACTTACTGCTGTTTCGAAGCTTAGCAGTTTCGTGGATTCCTTGTTGCGTCAGTTCACTCAACTGTATGAATGAATACCTGGTTGTATGCAGTGGTGAATATGAGTCAAGAAACACTCGTAGTCACTGCACAAAAAATTGCACCATGACTAAATACCGGGAACTTCTCCGAGAAGTCAAATTTACATTGGAAAGAAGAGGTCTGTCAGACAGTGAAATGTTAGACTTTTTACTTTGAATGATCCCGTGGACTAGATATTGCACAATTTAAGAACTAACCATCACCCTTTAATTAGACCATTACCAAAGAGATTGATAATTTACACTACAGCCATGCCCCTATTTACATCGCAATGTGCATCTCAACAACTGTTCTAAATGTGACCACGGTAACTCAACTTGACTAACCAAAGTCCCTCTTCTCATGTGAATACTTACGCCTTGCAGCACATCTGGCCTTTAAGACCATTAAATTAACAACGTTGAGTAAACAGCCATCTTTGTGTTTTTATGATGGTTTGTGCCAGAAATTTATTTTCAAATTAATAAATGTATCAATGTGAATATTATTAGACATATTTCTGTACAGTCATGGCATTTCCTGTGCAAACGGACTAGCCATCGGCAAGAGGTGTGTCCTATCAATGTGTTTTGCCTCATAACCTCGCTGTTTCTTAAAGATACCACTGTTTTATGACCCAGTACAGGTAATGGTTCCAGTGTGGCAGATAGACACGGATGACCGACTCCAACTTGGAGGACACGCTTCAGTGAATCCGAGTCTATCTGCTTCAAGAATGCCATGTTGTGTACTTGATGAATGGGACTGACATTCCACATGGAGGCCAGTGGCTTTCACTGGAATGTCAGATCTATTGATACAGCATATGTTTTAATCTGCTGATAGTGCCAAAGTTCTGTTGGAATTTTGCCTGACTTTTTAGTACACTGGTTTTAGTTGTCCCTGTCTCACGACATGCAAGGACATATAGAAAACACAACACGCATAGAGAATATACTACCCTTTAGTTTAGTTGCGACAAATTAGTAAATGTTGACCTGCGCAAATTGCAAAAACCACCAAAACAATGTTCTCAATGCGACTCAATAGTTGTTGGCCTGATGTATATCAAAGTCTTTGATCACAGCCAGATGTGTTCTTGGTGATTACAATGTCAGTTTGCTTGCAGTAGAGATGCTGAAACTGCACCACCTGTTGTGAGGTCATGTGTTCTTGGTGATTACAATGTCAGTTTGCATGCAGTAGAGATGCTGAAACTGCACCACCTGTTGTGAGGTCATGTGTTCTTGGTGATTACAATGTAAGTTTACATGCAGTAGAGATGCTGAAACTGCACCACCTGTTGTGAGGTCACATGTTCTTGGTGATTACAATGTCAGTTTGTGGGCAGTAGAGATGCTGAAACTGCACCACCTGTTGTGAGGTCATGTGTTCTTGGTGATTACAATGTCAGTTTGCATGCAGTAGAGATGCTGAAACTGCACCACCTGTTGTGAGGTCATGTGTTCTTGGCGATTACAATGTCAGTTTGTGTGCAGCAGAGATGCTGAAACTGCACCACCTGTTGTGAGGTCATGTGCATCTAAGATTGTTTAAAGTACTTGTAAATAGTGCAGAGATAAATCGGTGCAGGAACATACTTCTTCGGCAGATGCCCACAGCTGTTATGAAATGTGTTTTGAACACTTTTTGCTGCAGTCATTTAAATTTAATAATTAAGTAGATATGTGTTGTAAAAATAATTGTTAGTCATGAAAAATAACAATAATTTTATATGCAAGACACCAATGGTTGTAAGAATGCATGAATGGATTCCGTTTTATATGGCATTTCAGTTGATGGTAATTGGAGCATTGTTCATGATGTCATGTTTAGCAAACATGTTTGCTGCACTTCAGTTTTCCGAATATTGTTATTATTATAATAGTTAGTTGTTGGGTGGTGTTAAGGACTTGCTGAGCATTGCTTAGGTGCACTCACAAATTAAGGTATCTAGACAGAAATGGGAGAAATTAAAACAAGCATCTTATTTCATCTCAGAGTGCTGTGGTAGGCCCAATACTTGGCAATATCCCACAAATTGAGGTGTTCACTGGCTGGCAAACAAGATACTGGAGAACTTAAAAAAGTACCGTATTCGTTCTATTAAGCGTACATGCCCTAATTAGCTTACACCCCCTTTTTATCAGCATCCGATGCCGTGACAGTGAGCTCAATGCCAACCTTGACTGTTGAATCCATCATTGTGTTTTAATTTCTATCAATATCACACTAGATTCAAAGCTTGATGATGAAACAACCTCAAAAAGTCTACCTAAATTATCAGATTTGTGCAGTGTTCTGGTATCCTGTTGCTCATATGTGAAATGCATAAATCGCTTGCCAATCATGTCTGCTGAGATGGCTGAACTCAGGAACCACAGGAACCAAAGAAAAAGTGTGCACACACCTGTACGCTTATTGAAAAAAAAAATTTGACATATTTCCATGTCCCAAATATTTGCTAAGCATACTGTACGCTTAATAGAACGAATATGGTATATCAATTGGAAGAAATTATGATAACATAAATGCAAATAGTGTAAAGATGGTAAATATGTTCTACAGTATAATAAATGGTGTAAATTGTATAAATCATGTATAATTTAAATCATTCATGAAAAGTAAACAATGTAAGACCTTTGTAGTTCAGGTGATGACACATTTGCCTCTCTGCCACCAGGTGACACTAGCTACCCTTCATCTGACTCCACCCTTGACTTTCCGTCGTCTGAGGACTCCGACTGTAACACGATGTTTCGGCGGGGTAAGGGGTCGAAGGAGCCCCCAAGTGAGCCGGAGCAATTCATGCCGGGAATGGCGTCGGAGAAGAAAAAGAAAGGCTTCTTTTCTTTCTTCAGGAAGAAAGGCTCTGCAAAGTTCAAGCCGGTGAGTTATTGCCGAGTCCAAAGCAAGGACACACCCATATTTATTACGTTGTAACTATATATATATACAGTGTATATCAAGTTATTTAAAGTTTGCAGGATGTGTTGGTTGTTTTGTTAAAATGGACTTGCAAACTATTTGTTTGTGTGTGGTGGCATTGCATATGTGCATGCATACATGTGTTTGCTTTGTCACTAAATAGAAAAATAGAATAGCATAAAGTTTAAAAAAAATCAATTACATGGTGTAAAAATCACCATAAGACGAATGTGGAAGAAACCTACAAATTTGCCGCATTTTCTCATTACTGACAAATTAATAAATTGTCGTATATCTATTCTTTTGACCCTTCGTTTATTAGAAATAGTTTCCATAATATTGATTAATTACCCTTGTATTGTTCTGTCTTCCCAGGGTAAGATGTCCTACCCCGAGAGCCAGCCTTCACCGACCATCTCAGAGAACAACAAGGCCCGTCCAAAGAGCATGTTTGCCACACTGCCCTTGACAAGGTCAACTTCTTCGTCCAGTAACAACGTCCCCACCACTCAGCCCGCCTCGGCCACACTGCAGAAATCACAGTCCGTGCGATCAGGGCCGCCTGCAAAGCCACCACGCAAGAAACGTCCTGCTCCCCCACCACCAGTGGCGGCCTCTACCACGCAGAATTCTGTCAACCAATCACTGCCAAACATCGACGAAACGACGACGATGACAACAAAAGAGATTACGGTGGATGTTTTGACAGCTGTTGCACACTCCCGCCATAGTTCACATTCCAGTGGATTCAACGAGACAACGTCATCGCCTCTTGAGTCACCCGGGAACTCTTCCCATGATTCCACTGCCCACGTTACGGATGCACCCGAGACAGACACACAGGCTAAGCCTGACCTTGATTTAGGAGAGAGTCCTGAGATCAAAGACAATTTGCCATCGCAAGATTTGGTGTCAGAAGTGGGCCATCCACCATCGGAGGCATCGGTGGAAAATAACGAACAAGAAAGTGCACCAAGCCAGCCACCAGGTGACGAATTGGAGTCATCGACGCTGCATCGGAAGCGGAAGGCACCAGCACCGCCACCTACTGGTGGTGAGTGTTCCTTTAAACTTTTACGTTAAAACGTTTTTAACTTTTTTCAACCCTTATATTTTCTTTGGATATGGTTATAAAATTGTACAAAACAGTTTATGCCAAACAGAATATAACCATTTATCAACCTGAAATACATTTATTGAATAATTTATCTATCGGTTGTTTACTAATGCCAGCCATAAGAAGATGTTTAAAAATAGATCAGACATAAAAAAAACAACGAACAATTGCTGGACTTTGAATGAGTTAGGTGTCATATGGAATTGTATGTTTTGTATGACTAGATGAAGCTTATCATATAACTTTGTGAAACATGTCGCTTCATTTCCAGTTGATGTTGCTGATGGAGAAGAGGTGGCACCACCAGAGACACCCGAGACACCCCCGGCATCGACAGAGGGTGACGAAAAGGTCTGCGAACCAGTGGAGACAACAACAACATTGGTAGAAGCACTTCAAATGGAAAACATTTCGATAGACACCTCCGATTCTACACCAGTCTCGCCGATCAAAGAGAAACCAAGTAGCCCACTAGGTGGCAGCTTCGTTGTCGAGGACAAAGAACTGAAGGGGGCACTAGTAGAGGAGCTACGCAATGGTAGGCCTGAACTTAAAACTAACCCAGACTCTCTCCATTCTGTTGTCTACCACTCGGTGGAAATGATCTACTAGGATCATCACGATCCATTGGGATCATACAGTTGTGACAAAATTCATGAATAGGACCTGTTTATATCTCAAACATTATCTGTTATAAATCAGTGATATGAAGAATCTGTAACAACCTTCACTGTATACATACATGTGCTTTTTACACCCGGGACACATTTCTTGATATTTATATACTTTGAGTTATAAGTGTAAAAATTCAAACACTTTAATTGATCGTTAGCAATATAAAACAGGATATATTTTTAGTCCTCATTTTGTATACCACAGATTAATTGAACGTGTTTTGAATGCATTTATATATATGTATTTTTGTAAGGTGCACATTTTCTAAAGTGGCTTATTAGTTTGCATTATTGCAGCTTCCAGGATAGATTAGAGCTATTGATGTAAACCTAACAGATACTAATCATTTTCAGAATCACCAACAAGAAGTTGGATTGAAATTATTATTTTTAATGAAAATTAATATATACTCACAAAAAACTCATTATTGTATTGAACCTGTCAAAATGAACTTAATTAAAATCAAAAGCATCGATACTGGTTTAGTGCCATTTGTAATTAAATGGTGAGAGCGGAGCACCATACTATTCACAAAGGTATTTCTAGCCAATAAGGGGCATTTTCGTTTTATTGATCAATGGCTGAGGAAGTTATTTAATTTGTCTGCTTTAAGTCTCCCTTTTCAAGAACGTTTATCCTCTCTGACTGTTATTTACTACAGCTTTCAGCCTATGCTTTTATCTCGTCTGCATCTAGTGTCTGCAATGTAGGCTATTTTGTTGATATAATGACCGTCATCCTATGCCAATGTCATATATAATTAGTGTCCTGCAATTCTTAACCTGAGTTAAAAGGTACAAGGTCTGACCAGTTTTGTCATAAAATATGTTAATAATATCTTTTTAAACATGTATTTGAATGAACCACAGTTGTTAAAATATGATTTGATGTTACCAGTTTGTCAACCTTGTCCTTCAGTAGATTGACAGATTGCTGTTGACAGTTTATAATACCTGTAAACAAAGTTGATCAAAGTCAGATGTTTACAGGATTACATAATGGATAGTAAAGAACAATGTTTGCCAATATTGATCTATAGTTCTTAATGCTAAAATTAAAATGTTATTTAAAGGTATAAGGCCGGACTGTGTTAGATAAGCCTGCAATAGTGTTTGCAATTTGAAAGTTGAGCACACACAATGTTCAACTTGACATTTTTTTGTTTAAATAGGTACTTTAGAAACTTATTGACATTTATTACTTTGAAATTGGCTCGTTCTCACACTCCTAGCCAAATTGGAACTAATACAATTGATTCAGTGAATTTCCTTTCAATAATTACCTAACAGAAAAAATAATCTCTCTATAACGTCCATAACATGTTCTTCCCCTCCGTAGGCAAATGGATTCGGACCAAGACATTCAAATTAAACAGATAACAATCAAATTATATTAATATTGTGGTTCATTAAAACATAATTGAGCAATCATGTTATGTTCAGTATGTTATGTAACAGATTTTGTGCCTTAAAAGGCTATGCTTCGTTCAACTTGAAAGTATGCCTCCCGGTGTTCTCATAGATAGACACTTCTGAAGATGTGCCTGGTTCGGTTCCACAGCACCATTGGCTCAGATGGGGTCAGTGCTACCACAAAGGTCTAGTTTTTTGCATATTGTTTTTCAAAGCTGGTTCACAATGGAGCTTGTCTAATGGACAGTGCCAAATATTGTTGTTTTGTTTAAAATCTCTATTAAGTCCTTATCTGGCTGAATTTCATGAGACCATGGTCACATTTCTCAGCACAGTCATGCTAGGCTACCTATTGTGTAACATGTACCCAGCCACACAGTCAGTCTTTTGTTCATCCTCCATCAAGGTGACATGCTGGTTTATTCACTGTCAGGAAATACTAGTAGTTTCTGTCAGTCCCTATTTACATATGTTGAGCACGAGGTAGTCAAAGAAGACAGTCAGCTGTCTCCTCATCTGACCTCTGTTAAGGTAGACATTCTTTCCTGATTGTTCTTCCCCTATGATTGCATGGATTAGGTCCAAGCTGAGCTGATTGGTCTTCTCTGTTGTCTGTGTAACTCAGAAGTCTTCTTGCATGGAGTCCTCTTGTACCAGACTAAAAACTAGAAGTTAGACCAGATTACTTTGCCTCACCTAGGATATTCTCATCAGACTTTGTGGCCCATAAGACTAGCACTCTTCTAGTTTGTTCTGTCTCTGGCCACTTGTTTGGCTTCTGTCCTTATCTTCCTCCCCTGTTGTTGTCTCGCCAGGTTGTCTTAGGGTGACCCACTTTGCATCTCCTTTCTGACATCCATCTTAGTGCCACTAAGCAGTTGCTGTCTTCTTTCTTTCTTTCTTTCTTTCTGAGAACATCTTATAAGTGGAGTTAGTGTGCACTGTTCTTTAAATGGGCTGGGCCACAACTTTTTTGCAAACTACGCAACTGGAAATGTACAGGGACTTGTTGTAATATCTCTGCATGCACACAGCTGTAGAGTGTTTCATCATTTTCCAAATGGTCACTATCATATCGATAGGACAGCAAACCAAACTGATTATCTCTTTATTCCTATGCTTAATTAGTATTGTCACACAATACACTGTCATTCAACTGTGTACAAGAAATTAAATTGCACTCACCAAGACACATGTACGCACTCACACATTGACACACATATAACACACAACACTTACGTAATGCACTGCCGTCCTAAGAGTATGTACATTCTGGTGATGTATCCAAAACTATTTACTCAGGTTCAACATATTTATATATATCACATTAGATATTATGAGACATTAAGTATCTGTAGTTGAATATATGACCATACAGTGTGTGTGATTATTTTTTTGATCTATATTGATGCAATCTTTTTTCTACATCCGGGTTGTGGGTTTTATATGACTCTGTGATGTTTGATATGTGGTTGGACTTGTTTTTTACCGGCAAAGACAACAAAAGGAAACTGAAGTCATCCAGTTGAATTCCAACAAGTTTGGCTTTATAGAATAATTGTTATGTGCTATTGTCTACAGAATCTTTCAGAATCACCTGCATGTTGAAAGGCAACGTTTCAGTACCAACCCCCATCGGTCTAGATAATGTGCTGTTTTCTTTGTTCATTTGGAAAACTTTATAAAAAAAATTAGTTTTACCTTAAAACTGTAGATTCTGTCATCAGGGAAACCTGCAATATATCACAATATGACAGGAGATGTCTTCTATAATTTATTTAGTGTACAGGTGATTAACAATCACATAGTCAAAAGTGTATGATTGTTATTCAATGGAGTAAATCAGGTGATAATCATATAATGCATGCTTGTAATCACATATGGGCCTTTAATACATTACTGTGTAGTTGTTTGTTGTAATTTCAGTTTCTAATCATGACTACTATGAATGTGAGGTATACATATCTATCTCATTGAAATGCACTTTCACAACTCATTTGAGTTAAGAATATAAATGCCATCAGCAATTATTTTTTCTTTGATATTTTTTTAGTATTATTATTATATACGTATATCATATATTTTCAGGAGGAACTATGTTTGTTTGCAAACTTGATGAGTTATTATTTGTGACTAAATATTGATATTTAAGAGTTCAGAGTCATGTGTCAGTTTCTGGGGAGGCGTACAAATCAGAAATGCCCCCAATGTTATCAGAATACATACCAGCATTTTTGTTGAATTATTATGCATTTTCTTTAAGTCATATCACGATATAAAAGGCCAATCATTGTATGCATGTATCAAAGCTTGTTATTTTCAGGGAACGAGCTAAAAGTCCATTGTCTGACAAAAACATTAGGCATTCGTTTTCATTTGTATATCCCACAACAGAAAAATTACTTTTAAATGTAGGGGGAAATTGGGGGAAAATAATGTTGAATTTTGTGTCAGATAGCAGACTTTCAGCTCTGACCTGTATGCATTTAAATATCGCAGATGTGTTCAGCATTTTTACTGATATCTGATGATGTACCAGCCCTATGAGATCATTGCTATTTATTCTAATTCTCCATGCATGGTGATGCGTACAAAGCGCGAACCTGCAACACGTTTGTAAGTGAGTGGAACTGTCTTCAGTCACTGCGGCTGGTTTGTATTTTGGAATTAATAAAGTTACTGTTTATTCTATAAATGACAGCAGTTGTCGCTTGTTTGTGCTGCTGCCTGGGGCTATAAGGTGGTACTGCAGCTGGTAAGAGTGTTAACACATCTGTCTGACACACTTCTTACTCTAATTTTACATATGTAATACGCATTTATGTCTATTTCTGTTATAAAACCATGTAACCTGCTTTTTATTTCAGCCATTTTGTTAAATATGTGGTTTTTGGTTTCACCATTCAAATTTGCAAAAAGTCTTATTTTGTAAAACGTAATAATTTTAGCCATTGTTCAAATGGCTTGTGGCTGGCGTAAGCCTGATGTCTCTGTACTATAACAGTAAACAGATTAGAATAATATTTATCTGGTTGAATAAGGAACTGGAATCACACAAGATAAATGGTGCTTGATCACATAGAAAGAGTGATAACCTTTCTAGTTTAATTACGTAAAACATGTCATCAACACTTTCAAAAACATGGTCAGATATAGATATATTGTAAGTGGCAAGATATTAAATGGCTATGGCCAGTTCTTCACATATCTTGTACATATGAATGATATGAAATGAGCAAAAAGATAGGGTGCATATTACACATGGAAGGTTACAGTAACTGTGAATGAAATGAATGAAAGAACGCGACAGTCAGTGAGCTGCATCATGGCATATTTTGTGAATGCGAACTGCAAATGTCGAATGAAGGTATAATAGACAGGCAAGATGTGTGCAGAGTTTTTTTAATTTTAATTATCTAAAAATGATCTTAAATTTCATTTCATCAAACCAGGACTAAATTTGACAACAGGTTGAAAGGTGGATTGGCTATGATATGCTTCCTTAATCATATAATGCAGTTTGATCATCGAATAATTATATAGCTCCTAGAGGGTTTCTGAACAAAATGTTGTCATTACGTTGTATTGAGTTTCGCATGGAAAAGGTGTTATTTTTTACAGTAACATGAAAATGTTGGAGTTGTAACAAAGACAAACTCACTTTCTCTAAGTTCAGTCATGTTGTTTATTGATCATCGTTTACACCATAGACAAATAATCAGTTAATGATTACTGTGGAGTTAGACCTTGGTGCAAATCTCCAGTTTTGTTGAAGATTTACAGCCTCATTGTCCAGAAGAGCTGAGCAGATATAGCAGCAGTCTACATCTACATACGATCTACTACTACTACATTTTATATTTTTAAGAAAACTTAACACAAATCCTTTCAAACATAGTAGTTTTGTTTTTGTATAATTAAATATATACTTCCATATATTAACTCCCAAAACATTTCCTACTTATTGACTATAAGATAACTTCACCAGGTCACCACCAGATGGCAATAGATCACCACCAGGTGGCAATAGATCACCACCAGGTGGCAGCTGATCACCACCAGGTGGCAGTAGGTCACCACCAGGTGGCCAGTAGGTCACCTCCAGGTAGCCAGTAGATCACCCCTAGGTGGCAGTGCATGATTGAGTTTGAATATTATCTACTTATTACAGAAAAAACTGACTGACATTTCAATAATAGACACATGTGCTCTCACTAAAAGTGACAGATGAGGTAGATATAGATTCATTCAGATATTGGGCAATATTCCATCTGTACTAAATAATATGTTATTATTATTCAGAAGCTATGATAGCAGCAAACTGGCTGTTGAATATTCTATGTCAACCCAGATAGTTTACAGATTTGTTTTTTCCAAAAGAAACAGTATCATTTAAATGTATAAAGTCTGATCAGTGCTATCATAAAATCGTGTTAGATATGGTAAATTATATCTCTTCCGGCATATTAGCTGTCAAAATGTATTTTAAAAGAACACCATTTTAAAATATAATTTGACTGTTATCTGTTTGATTTGAATGTTTTGGGTCAAATATCATGTTTGTGTTGCATGAGGAATGGGTGCAATTTTATGGATGTTAATGATAAACCCATCACACGATCGCGTGAAAGCCTGATCCAGATAAAGTAAAATATTGGCTCTAACAGCTAATCTATATACTTGCCATTATTATGTAATGTGATTTTTATACAAGAAACGTGTCAGAGTATATTTTGTGTCTCCACCTGATTCATGTTCACAAATGCACTCTCAAGAAAGAAGCTGGTTGACAGAACCTAAAACATCACCAAAACACACACAATGAGACATTATACATGATGACAGCACAATTGTTTACTTCCAGTCACAAATAATGCAGAGTGCACGTTTATTAAGTATGTCGGTATGACAATAGGATGTCGGTATGACATTAAGCCATATAAAATGAGCCAACATTTCAGTGACACACCCTAGGAATTTCTCTACCTGTGCATGTTTCTTGTGCGTTTGCTTCCAGCTCTCCTATTCCCTGCTTGTTGTGAATTTTATGTATTCTATCAGTTTCAAAACACACATCAAATGACATTTGATATACTGGTTTTGTTTGCAAATGTTCTGGATCCTTGTGTCCAAATAGTGTATGTTATTTGTCAATTAATTACTTCTTGATGCAGTATAAGTTATAGCCTGTGAATGGTGTTTAGTACGTGATAATGTATTACTGCCTGGTGTAATAGTATAAATTCTTGCTTTTGAATTGTTTTTCCTACTTGGTCAACAGTTACTCTTGGTGTAGTGTGACCGGTTGTCATTAAGTGGTGTTTTGTAGATATCTGGTTAAGACCACTTTACAGCATTTACATCCGCCTCAGTGTCAGCATATTGTTCCAATTGATCTCGCTTCAGATGTACTTGATAAGAATTCTACTTGGCAGCTTCCTTCCAGTGCTGAATGTTTGATAAGTTGATAATGGTTTGACATAATTGTTCTATAATATTTATATTTCAAAAGAGTTGTGCTAGACACTGTTCTCTCTGAGAGCTACCCAGGAATTCATTATTTCTACTGATAAATTGCAGGCACTTAAAACTGATGTGTTTTGTTGGACAACATGTGAAGGTGTTACTGATTGATGACGTTACTTGTACCTCATGATGTTTCTACTTGACACTATTTCTACCTGCCATCATTACTTGGTGGTCTTCTCTGCTGCATGCGATGTGAGGTTGTCATGTTCTTGTGTTTCTACAATGTTTTATTACTGTTTCAAATCTATTTTGTGTCGTCATTTGTTTGTGGCTCTTTTCATATGTACTGTAGTCATGGGTACTGTTGTCATGGGTACTGTAGTCATGGGTACTGTAGTCATGGGTGCTGTAGTCATGGGTACTGTAGTCACGGGTACTGTTGTCATGGGTACTGTAGTCATGGGTACTGTTGTCATGGGTGCTGTAGTCATGGGTACTGTTGTCATGGGTGCTGTAGTCACGGGTACTGTAGTCACAGGTACTGTAGTCACGGGTACTATAGTCATGGGTACTGTTGTCACGGGTACTTTAGTCATGGGTACTTTAGTCACGGGTACTTTAGTCATGGGTACTGTAGTCACGGGTACTGTAGTCACGGGTACTATAGTCCTGGGTGCTGTTGTCACGGGTACTTTAGTCATGGGTACTTTATTCATGGGTACTGTAGTCATGGGTACGGTAGTCATGGGTACTGTAGTCACGGGTACTGTAGTCACGGGTACTGTAGTCACGGGTACTGTAGTCACGGGTAGTTTAGTCATGGGTACTTTAGTCATGGGTACTGTAGTCATGGGTACTGTAGTCCTGGGTACTGTACTCATGGGTACTGTAGTCCTGGGTACTGTTGTCACGGGTACTTTAGTCACGGGTACTTTAGTCATGGGTACTGTAGTCACGGGTACTGTAGTCATGGGTACTGTAGTCACGGGTACTGTAGTCACGGGTACTGTAGTCACGGGTACTGTAGTCACGGGTACTGTAGTCATGGGTACTGTAGCCATGGGTACAATAACATTTCTGTAGTGTTATTGATCCTGTAAAATTTAGGTAATATAAAATATCCTTATTTAGGTGGTGTAATTGCTCCAAGGTATACAAAATATGGGGTTCTAAACCACACAGGGAAATTATAACGATGATAATTATTTGTAGTCCTGATATACAGGGGTGAATCTGATATACAGGGGTGAATCTATCATGGAGAGCAGGCCTGTAGGCTGGTGGGGTGTCTATGTGTCGGGGTTTGAAGGTGTGTATGATTGCAACCCCCACTGCAATAAGAGTTCCACTTGAGGGGAAAAAAGATCCACTTGACATAAGGTTTGAGGGGGGTGCAATTGGATTTTTTGTGAGCATCAAGGGGATTGTGATTGGAGGTTTCAGTGGAGAGGTTTTTGTGAACATCAGAGTGGGGGTGCAGTTGGACATCTAAAAACGCACCTCCCAAAAAACAAACTATGGGTCTGGATAACATTTTGTTTATTTTAATGGTAAACTTGCCAAAATTAACTGAATAAGCAAGGGTTTTACCATGAAAATATGATCTGGATAAGTGGCTTTATCACAGCGACTACAGTGGGTGCTCAGGGCAGTATGTTTCCATGTCTAACACATTACATAAACAAAAACAGTTCTCAGTGTATGTCTTCGGTCTGAGTCTCTCTTCCTATTTTCCCTCTTCTCTCCCATCTTTTATTCCCGCCTCCCCTGCATGGCTTCATAACCCGCATGATGTTTACGTTGCGTTCTCTTCTGTTGTGTCCACTCCCCGTAGACTCTGAGTCAGCACCAGAGGGCAGCACCACCACAGGTGAACGACGCCAGCTGCGATTAGCCGAGTTTCATGCGCCCCCTCCCCCTGACACCCCACCCCCTCCCGAAACACCCTCCGACTGTCCCGGTCAGGTGTACCTTCAGTCGGGAGATGAGGGGGGTAGGGAAGGGGAGAGGGGGGTTGTGGATGAGGCGGTTCAGGTTCAAAGGTCACCACTGGGTTCCCCCCGTGAGGGTAAGCAGTGGGTTTTCATTAATCCAGATATCTGCGTTAGTGTGAATATTAGTGGACGTTGTGCATGAATATGTTTTAGTTGTGTTTCCAATATCCCAAGATGTGAACAAAACGATTCCAGATTCAAGCATTGGGGGAGTTATGTATACATAAGTACATATGTACTTCGATATAAAACGTGGGATACATTTATATGTACGTATGTACATACGTACGTACGTACGTACGTACATATGTACATACATGCTATTGTAGATGTATACATTCGCATACATATATTAAACACATTATATTATACACATATTATACACTTAGCAAAAATCAAATGTAATATGTCTTACATTTTCACACGCACATACACACACACCACACCACACACATACAAACATGTGCAAACACATGGGTCTTTACTAAATTAAATGACTGGAAGTGTGAGGAGTTTTAGAAAAATTTGCACCAGGACCGACATCATACACAAGGCTCAGACTTGCAGCAGGGTGCAGATGGGTGGAACATTGGAGGCCTGTCTCACTGTGCTTTGTGTGTCATGTTTCTCCTTCTGGTTTGGGTCTTTAGAGTCGGTGCTAGTCTTTTACATACCCAGTAGCATCTGTGTAGACTTGGGTCACGGTGTAATTTTCACAAACTGAAAACTCAAATAACATTTAATTGTAGCCTAGTTCAGCATTACAGTACCTTCCAGTAGCAGACTTTTTTTAAACATGTCAAATGATCTACAATATTATTTTTATTAGCCTGCGGCATTGGAAGGAAGTTGTCAAATCCATGCGTAACATGTTGGCCCTAGTATGAGATCATTTAGGGTTCCATCCTAATGCATAAGATCTCATGGACATAGCAGATCTTGTGGTCCAATTGCCAGGCCAGGATCTTGATCTGACAAACACAAACTGCGTATGAGGTAGTTGTATTGTTTCAACATTTGCTGTTAGACACATATATATATATATATAGGTAAAACACTGCACTTAATGTTGGCCGTAGTAGTCAGCTTGCTAACACACAAGGTCTGGTTGTTTTTATTATAAAATCATGTTATTTGACCAAAACATTCAAACAAGAGTTGTATTATATAACATGATTTTACAAAAACAATGACCTGACATTGTGCCATTAATATGCAGCAGTAGTTGATAAATAGAAGAAACAAAGGTATCACACATTTCAAAAGAAACTATGTGGAGTTGTGTATTTGTTAAATGTGTTTTCTATTTTCACTTTCTTGATCAAATAATTTGTGATTAATGACAGGTGATGTCCAAAATGACAGCGTGACAGAGGACTCGTCTCCAAAGTCAGACGTGACAGCTACGGAAGGTGACACCACAGTGACATCACAACCATCTGGCACAAGTAGGTGGTGTGACATCCATAAGTGCTACGTGGTTGACATAATCACTGCATCAATGTATGCCATAAACAATTAAACACACAATTTCAGCTGTCATCTCTGTAACCATGCAACTGTAAAATTCAGTGATTGTCTTTTTTACACATTTTCTCTGTAAATTTCATTAGTTAATGGATACAGCTCAAGTTAGGTAAAGTTTGGGATTTTGTGTAATTAAAATCCCAATTTGCTTATTTTTTAATCTCAAAAAATATTTTTTTTGGACCTGTCTACAGCTGTATTCTATTTACCATAGCAATTCTACAAAACAGGAAGTTGATGCCAACATTTCATCCAGGGACAAATGTTATTTATTAGTCCTTGTAAGGAAGTAATAAAACATGTTTTACTGAACAGCAAAGATAATGTTTCAGTGTATTAATTAGCTTTAATGGTAACAAAATCTTCATCCTATTTTGATAGAATAATTTTTTTATACTCGGTAGACTATAAGGGTTTTAATTATTAAAGAGTAACACAATGTTGCTGCATACAAAATTCAAAGTCAAATGTTTTTCGTTGGTTTTGTTTCAGATTTCAAAAACACATCTGATGTGGCAAACTTCATTGAGCAGATGTTGCAGCAAACGGATGATGCTGCAGCGCCATCTAGTGACAATGCTGCTGTTGAGACTACTTTGTTGAGTGTCGACTGTTCGGGTGGAACTTCACAGAAAGACAAGAACGAGACTCTGCCATTGGTGAGCGCAGTTGAAAGTGAAACCTCGGCCTGTGTCGTTACGTCTTCTGCACCAGTGATCCACGAGGAATGTTCGGCCGTTGCAGAAGTGTCCATGCCCACGGAGGTCCTCCAGCAAAACAATTATGATTCATACAGGGAGGTTACCACAACAACAGAAATTGTCACTCGCACAAGTGATGATGATCGTGAGAAGGTATCCATACCAACGGAAGATGTCCACCAAAATACCAGACAGGCTGAAGCAGTACCAGCCGAATTGTCTTCCAGAGATAGTTCGAGTGAAGAATCACCTCCATTGGAATGCCTTGGTTTGCCAGCAGTGGTATACAAAGTGCCAGTGAATAACAGAAATGGACAAAGTTCAGCCGTCGCCAAAGAACCAGTAACACAACAACGTACCTCAATACCAAGCGAAGGAGTTGTGTGTGTACAAACCACACAGCCAGAGAAGTCAGAGAAACCAGGTGAATTGTACACATTCAGTGTGACAACTGAGTACGTGATCAAGGACGATGTATCTCCAGTGAAAGAGCAACCAGCGCCATCGACACCAGAAGCACCGACGAAAGATGATGCCACGCTGTTCAAAGTGCCGAGCGTACCCCGGATGAAACAGACACCACGAGTCAACAGCCTCCGAGAAGTCTACCATAAACCGATACTAAGCAACTCATACCTAGGTGGCAGCAATGGGCGTCTCGCTTCACCCACACGCGAGCTTATTCCGCCACCATTATCAGCTGCGAGTAGAGAAGCAGCAGTGAAGTCAACCAGAGAAGTGTCGCGAAAATCCAGTTACGACTCCATCGCAAAGGTTACCGCACCACGACCTTGGGGTACCCGTTACCAGTCGGAACCCTCGGTGAAGGACGTCAGGAAAGCTTTGTTGATTCGCCTCGACTCATCCCTTACTCACGATGCCTCGTCACCAGGGGACTGTTCGTTGGTGCAGGAATCACCATCGAGAAAATCCTCGTTCAGCAGTTCGTCCGAGATCAATTTTCAGCCGAGTACTGCTGATGAATCCCAGAGTGTTCTGGAGGAGAAGTCAATATCGATGCTCGTGCTGCCGAGCGAGCGTAAGATGTCACCGCGCAAGAGGGCAGTGTGGTCCGATCGACGCCACTACAGCAGTATGGTGTCATTGGCAACACAGAATGAATCTGCGCTGTCTTTGCCTCCATCTAGTGCCCTACAGAACTCATCGAGCATGGAGCAGTTGGCAATGACACCTAACTCAAGAGACAAGGCGAGGCGAACGCTTCAGTCGCAGTACTCGGAGCTTCAGATGCAGTTCAGTAAGTGGCAGCAGCAGCTGATGAAGAACCAGGCACTATTGACACAGAAGAACCTCCTGACAAGGAGCGACAGACCGCGGGATACTTCAAGGGAGAGAGACGGATACAGACGTGCGACTTCACGTGGAGCATCCGACAAACGCAGATCATTCACTGAAGAACGTCCTGCCTCATACGACAGAGACTTACGCAGAGTGACTTCTGGTGTTACGACAGAGAAACAAAGGTCATTTATTGATGATCCTCCAACCGTGCAAGACACAACTCAAGAAGTCCGCGAAGGAACTGTGGAAGATTTGACATCAATTGGAGTTCAGTCACCGCGGGAGGGAACAGTTGCATCAGGCAGCGATAAAGTTAGTCAGCAGTCAAGATCCACTGGGCTGCGGGACACAGGACTCGGGGGGAAGTTCACCCCCGGTGAACTGACGTCAGCAAAGAGGGTTCTTCGACAGAACAGTGACGAAATTCCACCAACCACGACTGTCTTCAAAGCCATGCAGAACTCAACAACACTACCACGGCAATCGGCGTCAAAAGCATGGCGCACAGCGTCACCAGCCCGACAAGTGGGGTCATCAGTCCGGCAGTCAAGGTCACCAACCAGACAGTCACAAGATCGATGGTCAACGTCACAACGAGTGGGGTCACCAGGTCAGAGGTCAGGGTCACCACCACCGGGAGTGCTCCTTACGCGTGATGCGCCACAGAAGGTGACATCAATGCAGGTGACCAAGTTGGCAACGTCACGGTCAAGGGAGGTGAATCGGAAGAGGTTTGAGCCCAAGTTGGACCCGAGGGAGGAGCTCATGATTGCCATCAGGAACGCAGGCGCCAAGAACATACTGAAGAAAGTGAGTAGAATTAATACAGTGGTCGGTTGTAGGAATATAATAAGACTGCTGGAGCGTGTATATTTTTAAAAATAAACTTTGGTCCATTTCATTAACATTCTTATGAGCTCATAAGCCTGCTCAATTGTGCTCTTTAAAATTGATTTTATTCATTAACAGTGATCTTCTATATTGTAAACTGTCAACGGCTGGATGCACCGCTGGGACACTTGCCGATGTGTCGCAAATAGTGCCCTTGATGATCCAACGACGTTTTTGGCATTTTAAAAAAGCTCCTTAGAATTAACAGCATATTTTGTTTAATGATGGATTTTCTTATGAGCTAATCTTAGTGAAATGATCCCCTGTTCTTATGAGCTCATAATCTTAGTGAAATGATCCCGTTCTTATGAGCTCATAATCTTAGTGAAATGATCCCGTTCTTATGAGCTCATAATCTTAGTGAAATGATCCCGTTCTTATGAGCTCATAATCTTAGTGAAATGATCCCCTGTTCTTATGAGCTCATAATCTTAGTGAAATGATCCACTGTTCTTATGAGCTCATAATCTTAGTGAAATGATCCCCTATTCTTATGAGCTCATAATCTTAGTGAAATGATCCCCTGTTCTTATGAGCTCATAATCTTAGTGAAATGATCCCCTGTTCTTATGAGCTCATAATCTTAGTGAAATGATTCCGTTCTTATGAGCTCATAATCTTAGTGAAATGATCCCGTTCTTATGAGCTCATAATCTTAGTGAAATGATCCCCTGTTCTTATGAGCTCATAATCTTAGTGAAATGATCCACTGTTCTTATGAGCTCATAATCTTAGTGAAATGATCCCGTTCTTATGAGCTCATAATCTTAGTGAAATGATCCACTGTTCTTATGAGCTCATAATCTTAGTGAAATGAAACAGTATGTCTCTGTTTGGGGTAATAGAGAAATTCCTTCCTGGTAATGGTATGTATTCTCGTTGCTAACCATATAAAGAAATAACCCAATTATTTCCATAGTTTCACCTTGTGCTCTGTTCAATTAATTCCATTTGGCTTCTGAAACTTTCATAACATGTCACATTTTAATTCCTTGGGACTGCCATTGATGATTCGTAAAAGAAACGTTAACCGCAATAAATTATCCATTAATGTTGCACAGTTTACCCAGTAATGTTGTACAAAACTCTCTTAAGGAAATGTACAAAAATCGGTTGATTAAATCATTTTACGATTCATACTTGCAGAGTTCCTCCACCGATGCCAAGTGATGCACAGAGCCTCCTGGTGGCAAATCGTAACAAAAGTGTTGTTCGACGGGACAATGTGCGACTGAGTTGGCCGAGAAGACACAGTTGTCAAATTGGTATCTGACATTGCCTGCAGGTGGCGCCACTGATAGTGACAAATGTGGATTGTCACTCAAAATATACATCTTGTCATACAGTGAGTCTTGAAGGTGGATGAATTTTAAGATAATTTAATGTATGGGCAAAACTTTAAAAACATTTCACTTGGAACCAAATCAAAACACCACAATGCAGTGTTCCTAAGACATGTAGGTTAAAGTTCAGAGGTCATATTACATATGCAAGCAAGAAATTACTATTACTTGGTGTTGATTCTTTACAAACATGTTTGGAGGCGTGTTTTACCATTAACACTGTGCATTGAAGATGACCATTAAGTAGCACAGGTTTTATGTTGACTGGATACAATGACCTTTCAAGGTCACCATTTCTGAAGGCAAGGGGATTTAATCTGTTGTTGCAAGTTGACTGCCAGGAAGATTCTAACACATGCAACAAAATGACCCATCTGCCCTCTGGTGGTGATGTGGTGCATTGACTACGTTGTAATTATCATGTATTTATTACTTTGACTGTTTAATGTTTTAAATGTGATTGATTTGCTGAGTGACCCCCAGTGTTGGTTTCACAGTAACTTGAGAATACCGACCGTACCTCTTGTAGACGCAATTAGATAGGCATATATAAACTTGAATCATATATAAACTTGAATGTATATATAGTTAAGTAATCAAATAGTTTAGTGTAATTAGCTAACCTGTCACATGTGCATGTTCGCTAACAAGAGGTAAGCACATACAAAATGTTGAATTATGCGATTTTACCCAGATTTATTTTATTATGTAAACATACATTTCTCAGTAAACTATGTAGGGATACATAAAAAGAATGATTGATTCATTTACTACATACATGTTGATACAATTCTGCTTACTTGTGATTGCAAAAGGTGATTCTCTCAGAATCTGACATGTTGTGTTCTCAGCTAATTTTGAAAAGAAGCAGTTTCTTCAGGATGCGCCAAAATATAATGTCTGAAGTGTTATATAATGTACTCGGTCAGTTGTATGCGTTGATATACAAAATGTAATGTACAGAATATACACATTATTCGCAGTCTTAGCTAACAAATCTTAGAAGAAAATACGGGACATTTTGTTATTTAATACAATAGATGTTGTGGTAAAGCTGTCATGTAACCGACTATATTTAACTATAAATAAACACTATTTTCATATCGAACAAACACCATTTTGTCGCTCATTTTAATGTTGTGTCACTGTTTTGTGGTGTAACTTCTGTTGCCATGGTAACTATGATGTAGCAGTAGCACAGCACAATTCACATACTCTACATGCTCATTTTAGTGTCTGTCGATGTAAGGGCATCCTCTGCAATCTTTATTCTCTCGGCTAACGATTCACCGACACCAGTGCTGCCACCTGTAACTTTAGTTGGCTTTCTGAGGAGAAAGTGACGCATAAATAGTCTCAGTCCCTCTCTCAAAGTCCGTAACTTCACCAGTGGAGCAATGCGTTCAAATATCACTCGGACAGTGTTTTCTGGATGTTCCACTAGGAGGCGCCCCAACACACGTTTCATAAAGCAAACTTTATTCTTGTCCAGTTCCGCAAACTGAATCATCTGAAAAAGAATTGATCATGGCAAACGTTATCTAGGTGATCAATGTAGAATATGTTTCAATCTGTATTTTTGAAAAATATAAATCTTGTCCTTTAATTATCCAAACTCAATATGAAGTTTTTAAGAAAAAAAGATCAACCCATGTTTTGCGTTTAAGGAGAGATATGGCAGCTAGATAGGATTTTTGTTTAAATGCACAATTAATGCAATGTTTTGTGCCCTAGTTGTAGAGTATGTCTTATTGAATAAAATATATTTTCTTTCTTCCATACCCCCATTTCCGTGGCAACAATCAAAGATGGCTGCTAGAGAGGGAAAATATAGCATAATTTGGAAACATTGTAGCTCCTCCAATAATGTAGTAATCAATGTAATTCTTTCTAGTTCTTATTTACAACACATAATTCTATGCAATGTCAAAGAGATATTTTATGTATTGTCATTATTTAATATTTCAAAAATGTTTTAAATTTTGTTGGTAAAAAATCAATATTTTTATTATGATCAGTATGTTCAGCTAACTAAAAATAACATTTAAAATATCTCCTCGATATTGCACGAGGAACTTATCAAGGAACACATCAGTCAAAATGTCATCAATGTAGCATCATTACTTCTAGAGATGTGACGTTTCCAAATGGGAAAAACACCGGTGTTAGCAAACAGGTTTAAATGGCTGTCAAAGATTCGGTAATGGGATTAATTATATGACGGAAGCATACTTTATCCATGAATATAAGTTACTTGGAGTTTTGTAAATGTCATAAAAGAGATTTTTTTTTATTGTAAACATAAAATGCTACCAGAATACAGAAGAATCACATTTTGAGTATTTCTGTCAAAAAATGTCAAATGATTCTGAATCGAGAGGAGTGAAAATTAATAATTGTGAAGTCACTATCAGGACTGTGCCAATGAATGCAGCGGAACGTCACTATTGAAGTCACTCTCAGGACTGTGCCAGTGTATACAGCGGAACGTCACTATTGAAGTCACTCTCAGGACTGTGCCAGTGAATACAGTGGAACCTCACTATTGAAGTCACTCTCAAGACTGTGCCAGTGTATACAGCGGAACCTCACTATTGAAGTCATTCTCAGGACTGTGCCTGTGTATACAGTGGAACCTCACTATTGAAGTCACTCTCAGGACTGTGCCTGTGTATACAGTGGAACATGACTATTGAAGTCACTCTCAGGACTGTGCCAGTGTATACAGCGGAACGTCACTATTGAAGTCACTCTCAGGACTGTGCCAGTGAATACAGTGGAACCTCACTATTGAAGTCACTCTCAGGACTGTGCCAGTGTATACAGCGGAACCTCACTATTGAAGTCATTCTCAGGACTGTGCCTGTGTATACAGTGGAACCTCACTATTGAAGTCACTCTCAGGACTGTGCCTGTGTATACAGTGGAACATGACTATTGAAGTCACTCTCAGGACTGTGCCTGTGAATACAGTGGAACCTCACTATTGAAGTCACTCGCAGGACTGTGCCAGTGAAACCAGCGGAACCTCACTATTGAAGTCATTCTCAGGACTGTGCCAGTGAATACAGTGGAACCTCACTATTGAAGTCACTCTCAGGACTGTGACTGTGAATACAGTGGAACCTCACTATCGAAGTCACTCTCAGGACTGTGCCAGTGAAACCTCACTATTGAAGTCACTCTCAGGATTGTGCCAGTGAATGCAGTGGAACCTCACTATTGAAGTCACTCACAGGACTGTGCCAGTGAATGCAGTGGAACTTCACTATTGAAGTCAATCTCAGGGCTGTGCCAGTGAAACCAACGGAACCTCACTATTGAAGTCACTCGCTGGACTGTGCCAGTGAGTGCAGCGGAACCTAACTATTGAAGTCACTCTCAGGACTGTGCCAGTGAATACAGCGGAACCTCACTATTGAAGTCACTCTCAGGACTATGCCAAAGTGACCTGAATAGTGAGGTGACTGTACTTGCGGGGTTAATTTCCTATACTTTAGGGAGAACATTTGTGACTTAATTTTGAGGAGCTGTATTACCGAGGTGCCCATAAAGTGAGGTTCAACTGTACATCAACAACATTGATATGCTGAGGTGCTTAGTGCTACCTTGAAGACGGATAGAGAGAGTGCCTTAGTGACGAGGAGATGAGTGAGGAAGTCTGCGAGGTTGTTTGCCTTCTGCTGCGGTAGCTGAGACACCTCCTTGAACTTGTCCCACAGGTTGAATTGGATTGTCATCTGAAACACAGCAATCACGGATCCAGTGATAAGTTTTAGTTATAGACAAATGTCAGACTCTGCTGAAAAACGGGAGTGTACACTAATTAGACAATGCACACTTAAAAGAATGAAAACGGTAACTTACTCTACATGAATACAGAAACACTAGTCACATAATGATGTTATCAATTGCTCCAAGCATGAATTTTGAGCCACTTCAACCTAAATTAGATCCAACATCAAATTGGATAATAGTTTGTCTGATGACTTCATCAAAACTATGTTTAAAAAGTTCCACATCGAGCCAGCATGTTGAACTGGGCACTAGACAATCAAAATGAGAAGGGGCCTTGAAATCCTTGGTAGGAACATAACAAACTGTTACAAGACCGTGACCACGGGAAACGGAGGGAAACTATTTATGCCAGAGAGGTCAACTGACATTGATGACGAAGTAGAAACAAGAGAGTTGGCAGGTGGACCGTGACATCTGACCTGGTGGCGTCGGTGACACTCGCTGAACTTCTGAGCAATGAGGGCGTAGTAGGGATTGTAGGGCGTCTCCTGTAGACATACATCCATCGTGACGTGCAGGATCTCCCTCTCCTGCTGGTGCGTCAGACTCAGCTTCAGCAGCTTCTCAAACGCATCCACGTAGTCCTGTAACACCAAGGTCACATAAAGGTCATTTGTCAAAGCGATAAGATGAAACGGCTTGGCACATTGTTGTTAATTAATAACTGTATAATAAAGACTCGAAGAAAAAAACTTTGTTATACATAGACTCGTGCAACAGATTGATACATACTAACAAAATTAACAACAATGCCTGTAGGTGGCTCGTGTGCTTTTCTGTGTACGTGAAGAAAAAGATAACTTATGTGCATTGTAAGACATTAAAACAGGTTCGCTGTAAAACATTAAAATATGGTCACCGTAAAATTGTTTATTGAATAATGGCTCGCAGCACATTATCCCATCTCATTCATATATTATCACTGTGGAGGACCCAATTTTCAGGTATAATCATACACATTGACTCCATAGGTAGACAGGACCAATGGCTCTTATTGTCTTTTGAAAGATACAAGCAACAAATTGGCCAAAATGCCCTGAAGTCTTTTGGACTATATGTGACCCCGGCTGACCAAATAAGTTATAAGTCGGAAAAATTGTAACATTGTTTTCTTACATTCTTGTAAAGGCTGGGTAGAGTGCTTTACACGGTTTAAAAAACTATGACTGCTACACAAATTGGCGAAGTTATGGCACATTGAACATAGTAGGGGTCAAAAAGTGAGAATAAAGAAACCGGCTGTTGAAGTTCTACATTATATATGCAAACGGATTGCATGGAAATGTTACATGCATGACATTCAAATTTGGCACACGGTATGTATGTTATGTTGCAACGATACACTGAAAGTACAAATGTGCTGCTACAAAAACTTGTCAAGTTATGCCAGATTATGTCTTTATGTGTAAACAAAATGATAACGCAACATGACTGTTAAGGTTTTGCATATGCACATGGATAGCAAGGAAGTATTGAGTATGGCATTCAAAGCTGGCTTATAGATGCATGTTATTAACGTATAGTGTCATGATACACTAGAAATTTGGTTCTTAGCTAATGGCACAAAAGGTGTATTATATTAGAATGTCTCACCCCAGTGCCTACAATGCCTGAAGCCCACTAAGCACTCACTCTCCCACACTGGGCAATAAACAACAGCCCAGCACTGGCCACACCAAGACTGACCAACAATAAACTGTGGCCATGATCAAATGACCACTCCAGCCAGTGGCTCACTGACCTAAATTCAGTGCCTCTCTGCTCTTGCAGCCACTCCAGTGATCAGAGACAGGGCTCTATCCAGTTATAAACAGATCTGCTGCAGCTGCAGTGGTAGTTATAAATAGAGATCAGTGCAGAAGGCTTATAGCAGCAGGCACATTTTTTTTAAATTTTGCATTTTGAGGTGCCCTTATGCTAGACACACACCAACCGACTAACGCCGACTTGCATTGCCAGTCGGCGCAAAAAGCAGTTGGTGCTAAAGGCCAATTAGTTCTGCCGACTAGCGCCGACTTCTGCCCGCACACACCAGCCAGCACACACCAACCGACTCGCGCCGACCGTCGGTGCTCGGCTTGATCCTTGTGGAAAAAATCCACTATAAATATGCATGTTTACTACGGAGTTAACAATGTGTTTCGATACACCTACAATAAACACATGAAACATTTGTAAAAATTAGGCCAAAACGGCTATCAGAAAAACGAAACTTATTACATAGTAAGTCGGAGCTTCGCCGTCAGCCTTCACGATGATATGGCTTGAGCATTTAGCATATCCTCCAGCAAAGAAACGCATAGCGGCGAGCTACGTTTTATAACAGTACACAGAACATTATATTTAGCCGTTTCAGTTAACAGTTATGTTGAAGAGTAATCAATCACACCCAATGAATTCCTCAAAAACGTTTTCCACCGCTAGCGCCGCTTTGCAGATTTTTAAGGCTTAATATATATGCGCCCGGTAGCGGTGCCACCAGAGGTAGCGTTTTTCACACAAAAATGGCGATTCCTGTCGGAAGCGTGAAACAAACTTACAAAGTCAGGTGGTAATTAGGTTTATTTGTGGCGCCTGTTTTAAGAACAAGCGAAAAAAATGATGATGGTCAATGGCAATAGGATAAAAAATAATCGATCACTTTCTGAAACGTTGGTTACCTGCCAGGTCAGTAAAATATGAAAGTAAAAAATGAAAGCATGTGGCCCGAAATGGTTTGAAAACTCCAAAAAGACACCGGGCTTAGCCTTGACTTGTATCGAGGACTATCACATGATCGCGCTATGATTTCTTATTGGCCAAGTTACCGCCGACCGTCGTGTTATAACAAAGAACCTGCACACATCAGCCGACTCGGCATCAGGTATGCGCCGACTTGTCACCGGATACGTCCTTATCTAACACCGACTGCCGATTAACGCCGACCGCCGATTCAACATTCAAATCGGCGTTAGAAAGGCCGACCGTCGGGCTTAAATTCGGCACACACCAACCGACTGCCGTCGGCCGACGGTTTTTACGCTGACTAGTCGGTTGGTGTGTGCCGAAAATCGGCTGGTGTGTGCCTAGCATTAGAATGATTCAATCAAATACCGATTTCTCGTGCATAGTGGCAGTACCCTAAGATACGTCTATGCAAAATTATAGAAAAAGCTGCTGAACGGTTTCTGAGATATGGCTAACAGCACACGCCGCACGGCAGACGCAGATTGATAGCATAAGTCTGTTGGACCTTCGGCCCACAGGACTAAAAACGGTGAATGAAATTGCACTTTGGTTTTGAAACAGCAGTTGGATTGGGACCCTGACTCTCCGGATTGACCGGCATTTTTTCTATGTTGCCTGGCATTATCTTTATAAAATAACACCATGTGTCTAGTAAACGTTGACATCTGTGAACGATGCCATAAGACACAGTACCTCACTAGTCATGAGGACACAGAAGATTGTCTTGCGTACATCCGTGTTCATGCGTTGTTTGCGGGCCAGGTCAAGAATCTCTATCCCTGCGTCATCTATCACCGACGACGTCAACTCTACCCCTGTCATGTACAGAAATCACTGTTGCTGTAATCAGGGTTAGATTGAATTGTAACTGCATAGTATGTAATATATCAGTGTAAGTGCCAATGTTTCTAACAATGTAATTAAAAATATATATTTTATACTAATGGTAATCCATCACAAACATTCCAAACATCAAAGGCACAGTGGTTAACCCAGCCGGCAACCCATCTGGAGTATTGCTAACAGAGGATGTTTAAAATATGTTGTTTACAATAAAATTGTGTACATTTTGCACTGGACATATTCAAATTGTGAACACTCATTCGGGACTATTAAGCATAATTTGGTGGACGGTGCACCATAAACATATTTATTGGACTGCTAAATAGTAGTACTATATTAAAAAACAATGAATAGCATGTAAAAAGTTCTTACATAGCACCATATCAAGTCCACAGGACTGCTCAAAGCACTTTACACTTTACTCCCTGGCAGACCTGTTCATTTGAACACCATCTGACTTTTATGGGAAGCATTCACCCTATGTTTACTGATGTAGATGAAACTAAATGCAAATATTTTGTCTAGTGCCAGTGTACCGACCAGAGGTTGGGGCGTCAGTGTCACGCCCCGACCATGCCGACCCGACCAGCCACCAGCGCCCCTTCTCTTCACAGTGCAAGAGGTCATCCAATGAGATCCTCAGGGCATCCTCAACAGAACTAGATCCTACAACAATAACAACAGAACATCCAATGAGATCCTCAGGGCATCCTCTACAGAACGCAAACATACAACAATAAATAACAACATCCAGTGAGATCCTCAGGGCGTCCTCTACAGAACTAGACCCTACAACAATAACAACAGGACATCCAATGAGATCCTCAGGGCGTCCTCAACAGAACTAGACCCTACAACAATAACAACAGGACATCCAATGAGATCCTCAGGGTGTCCTCAACAGAACTAGACCCTACAACAATAACAACAGGACATCCAATGAGATCCTCAGGGCATCCTCAACAGAACTAGACCCTACAACAATAACAGCAGGACATCCAATGAGATCCTCAGGGCGTCCTCTACAGAACTAGATCCTACAACAATAACAACAGGGCATCCAATGAGATCCTCAGGGCGTCCTCAACAGAACTAGACCCTACAACAATAACAGCAGGACATCCAATGAGATCCTCAGGGTGTCCTCTACAGAACTAGATCCTACAACAATAACTACAGGATATCCAATGAGATCCTCAGGGCATCCTCTACAGAACTAGACCCCACAACAATAACAACAGGACATCCAATGAGATCCTCAGGGCGTCCTCTACAGAACTAGACCCTACAACAATAACAACAGGACATCCAATGAGATCCTCAGGGTGTCCTCAACAGAACTAGACCCTACAACAATAACAACAGGACATCCAATGAGATCCTCAGGGCGTCCTCAACAGAACTAGACCCTACAACAATAACAACAGGACATCCAATGAGATCCTCAGGGTGTCCTCAACAGAACTAGACCCTACAACAATAACAACAGGACATCCAATGAGATCCTCAGGGCATCCTCAACAGAACTAGACCCTACAACAATAACAGCAGGACATCCAATGAGATCCTCAGGGCGTCCTCTACAGAACTAGACCCTACAACAATAACAACAGGACATCCAATGAGATCCTCAGGGTGTCCTCTACAGAACTAGATCCTACAACAATAACAACATGACATCCAATGAGATCCTCAGGGCATCCTCTACAGGACTAGATCCTACAACAATAACAACAGGACATCCAATGAGATCCTCAGGGCATCCTCTACAGGCCTAGATCCTACAACAATAACAACAGGACATTCAAAGAGATCCTCAGGGCGTCCTCAACAGAACTAGACCCTACAACAATAACAACAGGACATCCAATGAGATCCTCAGGGCATCCTCTACAGGACTAGATCCTACAACAATAACAACAGGACATCCAATGAGATCCTCAGGGCGTCCTCTACAGGCCTAGATCCTACAACAATAACAACAGGACATTCAAAGAGACCCTCAGGGCGTCCTCAACAGAACTAGACCCTACAACAATAACAACAGGACATCCAATGAGATCCTCAGGGTGTCCTCAACAGAACTAGACCCTACAACAATAACAACAGGACATCCAATGAGATCCTCAGGGCGTCCTCTACAGAACTAGATCCTACAACAATAACAACAGGACATCCAATGAGATCCTCAGGGCATCCTCAACAGAACTAGACCCTACAACAATAACAACAGGGCATCCAATGAGATCCTCAGAGCATCCTCAACAGAACTAGACCCTACAACAATAACAGCAGGACATCCAATGAGATCCTCAGGGCGTCCTCTACAGAACTAGATCCTACAACAATAACAACAGGGCATCCAATGAGATCCTCAGGGCGTCCTCAACAGAACTAGACCCTACAACAATAACAGCAGGACATCCAATGAGATCCTCAGGGTGTCCTCTACAGAACTAGATCCTACAACAATAACAACAGGACATCCAATGAGATCCTCAGGGCGTCCTCTACAGAACTAGATCCTACAACAATAACAACAGGACATCCAATGAGATCCTCAGGGCATCCTCTACAGGACTAGATCCTACAACAATAACAACAGGACATCCAATGAGATCCTCAGGGCATCCTCTACAGAACTAGATCCTACAACAATAACAACAGGACATCCAATGAGATCCTCAGGGCGTCCTCAACAGAACTAGATCCTACAACAATAACAACAGGACATCCAATGAGATCCTCAGGGCATCCTCTACAGAACTAGATCCTACAACAATAACAACAGGACATCCAATGAGATCCTCAGGGCATCCTCTACAGGACTAGATCCTACAACAATAACAACAGGACATCCAATGAGATCCTCAGGGCGTCCTCTACAGGCCTAGATCCTACAACAATAACAACAGGACATTCAAAGAGATCCTCAGGGCATCCTCAACAGAACTAGACCCTACAACAATAACAACAGGACATCCAATGAGATCCTCAGGGCGTCCTCAACAGAACTAGACCCTACAACAATAACAACAGGACATCCAATGAGATCCTCAGGGCATCCTCTACAGGACTAGATCCTACAACAATAACAACAGGACATCCAATGAGATCCTCAGGGCATCCTCAACAGAACTAGACCCTACAACAATAACAGCAGGACATCCAATGAGATCCTCAGGGCATCCTCTACAGAACTAGATCCTACAACAATAACAACAGGACATCCAATGAGATCCTCAGGGCATCCTCTACAGGCCTAGATCCTACAACAATAACAACAGGACATCCAATGAGATCCTCAGGGCGTCCTCAACAGAACTAGATCCTACAACAATAACAACAGGACATCCAATGAGATCCTCAGGGTGTCCTCTACAGAACTAGATCCTACAACAATAACAACAGGACATCCAATGAGATCCTCAGGGCATCCTCTACAGAACTAGATCCTACAACAATAACAACAGGACATCCAATGAGATCCTCAGGGCGTCCTCTACAGGACTAGACCCTACAACAATAACAACAGGACATCCAATGAGATCCTCAGGGCATCCTCTACAGAACTAGATCCTACAACAATAACAACAGGACATCCAATGAGATCCTCAGGGCGTCCTCTACAGGACTAGACCCTACAACAATAACAACAGGACATCCAATGAGATCCTCAGGGCATCCTCTACAGAACTAGATCCTACAACAATAACAACAGGACATCCAATGAGATCCTCAGGGCGTCCTCTACAGGACTAGATCCTACAACAATAACAACAGGACATCCAATGAGATCCTCAGGGCATCCTCTACAATCATACAACCATCACGTGTCTACAGTAACTTGTCATAAAACACTGAGATGTCTGCACATATATTATTTGGAAACCTTCCATGGTGTGAATTACCAATGTAGAGAAATAACAACACCAGAAACAAATGTATTTATTATACATTTTGTTGTAAGAACTATTAGCCTAGCATATAAAAGGGTCAACTGTATTAAAGGTAATAATATATATATATATAAGTCTAAAATAATGTTTTCATCATCTTTTCTAATAACTTGGCCTCCCAAATGCATGGTATTGGTAGTGAATCACAATTCCTTTATGAAGAATGACTTGCACGAAGAATGCAGATTGCTTTGTCACATAGAAAATATGAACATCAAACAACAACAATTTAGTTTGTTATTATTAATATCTGGTTCAGTGCGAATCACACCTGAATAACATGTAATAAAAATACATCCCCCAAGCCAAAGTACAAAAAAGTAGAATTAGCTGTACCTCTTTGAAAGTTGTTCAAGATCTTGCGAAGATGATCCACATGTGACGAATCGTAGTTGGGGATCTTTCGCATATTGTTGTTGCGAATCGCCATCAGAATGTCCAGCATGAAAGCAAGTCGAGACCTGGACAGAGACAAAGATCACAACTACAATCAAACCTCACTTTATGGTCACCTCTGTAATATAGCCACATTGCAATTAAGGTCACCCTAGGAGAATCCTGGATGATTTCCATAACAATTAAGTATAGGAAATTAGTTCTGCTAATACGGTCACCTCGCTGTTCAGGTCACTCGGTCAGTCCTGAGGGTGACCTTCATAATGAGATACCACTGCACAATGATTACGACTACAATGAGTATAACGATGATATCTACGTATTCGCCAATTCGCATTCATTTATTCTGGAGAACATAATTTTTGGGTCCGGACCCTCTGTGTGGGATCTATTACATTCCCTTGCAGTGACACCAGGTAGAAGGGATCTACTGCTTATGCTAATTCCGAAAAGAAAGTGGGATGAATTAAATGAGCCACATTTCGGAACAGCAGAAGGACTAGACTTTAACCTCAGTCATTTTGATTGTTACTCTGGCTCTTTACCATTAAGCTACAGCGCTTGCAGTTATGGGTTCAATCATTTTGGGTCAAGCACAAAGGAAAGGTGTCTTTTATATTGCCTTAAGACCTCTCCAAAGTGCTATACACTTCACTCCCTAGCAGACCTGTTCATTCCAACACCATCTTTATATGCATTCATCAATCTACAGTTACTGCATCATTTAACAAGATTTAACAAGATTGCCACCCAGAGAATTAACTCTAGGTAGCAGGTGGACAAGGAAGCCCTTGGCTTATCGAGAGTCCGACCTTTTTATCTATGTGTATCCCGCCCGTCTGAGGTATGTGTCGATTTTATTTTAAAACATATTCACGCTACTAGCACCCACACAATCAGCAGGTAATCTGTTCCATTCATTTACAGTCCTTTGTGAAAATGAAAACTTTCTTATATCCAATCTACTCTGCTCCTTTGCTAATGCAAGATCATGTCCTCTAGTCCTTCTATCTTTCTTAACTGAGAAAAACATATTTCTATCAATATTTTCATAACCCTTCAATATTTTAAACACTTCTATCTGATCTCCTCTCAATCTCCTGGTCTCTAGTGTTGTTAAACCGCATTTTTAGGCGTATTTCATAACTAAGATCCCTCAGATTTTGTATCATTTTAGTTGCTCTCCTCTGCACTCTTTCTAGCATATCTATGTCCTTCCTGCGATATGGCCTCCACGCTTGAATACAATATTCTAAATGAGGCCTAACTATTGTTTTGTACAGCGGTATTATCATGAAATGCAATCCTTTATATCAAACCCCTGTTTTACACACAAGAGGATTCAAACCCAGAAGTCATTGACTGAGACTCTGAAGGTCTAACCATTACACTGCAACATCACTGGACACTTCAGTTGTCAACTCACTTGTTCTCGTACTGTGCTGTGTCGACAGTTGCAGCCTTCGTCTGTATCTTGAGAATGGCCGCCTTCAGAGCCGCTGCGTCGTCCTTCCTCAGAGTGAAGCCAGCATCTGGAAGGCAGCAGTACTTCTGTCTCACATCTGTCTACAATTTTCTAAGGTGATGTTTATTTATCTATAGTATACAACATTTATGCAGTGACATTCGTTGGTGCTGCACAAATGACTTGATACTGCAGAAAGCATTCACCACATAAGTTTACTAGTTTTACGGGAGCATCTGACAATGAACACCGATTGATCATATGTGTGACTGAATAAATGAAAAACTTACTGATCTATCTACAACAAGATACAAATGACATAAACACACGACATAAACACATAAACACACAGACACACACTCACGTACACAGATATAAAAATAACTCATAAGTGGAAGAGTTTGACCAAATCACTACAAGTTCCTTATAATGGGAGACCTTTGTTTGTATACAAGTTCATTCGTGTATAGAAAGCACATTTTTGTTAGTAGTATTACCTGTCAAAAATTTAGTGTTGAATTTGAACTTAAAATCACGTAATTATTTGCAAACTTATAATGTGTTTTTCATGAAGTTATGAAATGGTCAGTTATTACATTTATAACTAAACTGACAGTTTGATTTTGTACCAAAACAAGTCGCAACATTTTACAATTTTACCTACAATATCCATGTAAATTTTCCACACATTATAATGTAGTAAGAAAACCAGTCGGCAAAACTTACTTTTCAGTACCACCAATAATAGTTCAATGTCCTTCTCTGTAAAGTTCTCCACCAGGTGGTCGATAACATCAAACACCAGCAAACTATTCACCACCTGGTGACAGAAAACATAATTATAAGCACACTCATAATACTACGCTAACATACTTTTCACACTAACTCAACACAATTACACTAAACTAATACTAAATAAACTACAGCTGTATACTACAGATGAGCTAAGTTGTCCTAACCTTATATTGGTTTAAATGTAGAATGAATAAAATCTTTTTGAACATGCTAACTTGGTGAGAGATGGATAGAACATCTAGCCATCCTAACTTTGCTGTTCAACTGCTGGAGTTTCCTTACAATATGAGGGGGTTGCACTGCGGAAGTTCTTGGAAGGAAATTGTTGTTGGATTGATGAATCAACTAGAATGTAACTGAAGGTACCTAGAAGTGTACGAAAGCAGGGAAGATGCTCAAACAGCATTTCAGTGAAGTCATATTGGAAATGAAGATTCCACAGATCACGTAACAAAGAAAATGACACAAGTCATTAGTAGAGCAAAACTCTATGCCAGCCTAACTTCTTCTCTTTGAACAACCCATTGATAATGCACTGTATCTGGTATTCAGAACCTTTCTAAGTGCTATACACTTCACCCTGTGCCAAACCTGTTTTTCCAACAAATCATAGATTTAACCTATCATACTTTGAAGTTGCACAATTGAGCGAGAAGAACGAGCAGATTGTCGAGTTCCTTTCCTTGGCTGCTGTCTTTTGTCTGGTAGAGTGAGTGGAACCTCTGAGCCCAGAGCTGTAGGAAGACAGCGCCTGCACACACACGGTTCAATGGTCAATTATACACGATCGATCATCATAAACAGGTCAAATATAATTACAGTAGCACCTTACTTTGTTGAAAGTTAATTGCAATTAAAATTACAATATTTCAATAGACATTACAATTACAAAAAATTATTTAAATTTCATAGGTTGCATACAACCACATTGTTGTTTTATATAAAAAGATAATAAGTATGATTGTCTTATTTTTACAGTGGTTAGGTTAATTAATGCATTCTTGCTGCCATAAAAAAGGTGGATTCTCATATATGTGTGGAGGAGGAAAGTCGGGCCCCCCAAAAAGGTGCCAGGGGAGATTGACCTCCAAAATAGGTGGAAGATAGCAACAAAAACAGATCTGAGTTAGATTATATAAGATACCCCTGCTGCAAGCACCCCTCAATTAATAGTATCACACATTCGACAACATGTACAGTACATATGTTGGTTGACTAAACATAATCCTGTCATAGATATTCATACAAGAACATGAAGCCCTCTCACCGACTTCGCTGCCAACATTGCGATGTAGGATGGCCACCAGGAGGACATGCTCAGTGATGAGGCGCTCTGGGATGTGTGACCACGACACGCATGCATCAAAGATAATCTGTGTCAATGTCTCACTCAGCTCCGCTCGGCTGTAGCTCCGGAACAACGCCTCTATCTGACTGCTGATTGGCTGCAGGTTGGACTCGCTTAGTCTGCAGATAAGCACAACAAACCGTTTGATTGTTCGGTCATGTGTAGTACATTTCATGCTGTTATATTGTATTAACAACATGAAAGATGTTAACATCCATATAGCCTTAATGAAATATATGTGGGTAAAGTATCATGCCCGAAAACTCTATACATTACAGTTTCTTCCTAAATTGGTAGTCAGTTGAAGATTTTTATTTGAATCATATAGTTCCATTTCTATGCACACTTCTAAATTTGCTCAACAATATATAGTAAAGGTCCTAATCAATTAATTGTTGTGCTTGTCTCATTCCACAATCCACTATCTACTTCAACATATTCACTCGTTTGAACAAATCCGTTAGTTATTTAGATCCTGATCACAAAGTATATAACAAATTTGCAATGTTAAATATTTTTAAACTTAAATTTGACAGACCAAAAAGGTCCTCCATTAAAAAAAATTACATGCAATAGGCCGCAACGGTTCAGACCATGGCATCAGATCCATTTCGCAAAACAGACGAAAAATTAAAGTACATTCACTGTTAAGTTTACAGGACCTGATGTCCTGTGAAGGTTAGAGATGTTTCACATCCCGTTTTAATAATTTGAAGTTATTATCTTGAAAATTTATGTTTTGATGACTTTTTTTTATTGATATGTAAATACCTAACTTAGATATCATCTGTCTCAAAACTTGAATTTTGTGGGTGGGTCAGTTCAACTACCCATAACTTTGCAACAAATTGACTTACATGGATCACACTGATACCATTGTAAAACTGAAATGTTTCTCTGTAGTACGATGCTCCATACTGCTAAAATGTACCTTAATAGAACTTTTGCGACATGTCATATATATTTCACTTTCCACATATTTTACTAATCGCCAAATTGTGAATTATTGTAAAATATTAAGAGACGAAAGGTCATGACAATAACCTGTCATGTTATTATTATTTGTAACCTACCAGTCTGCTACAAATATTAATAAATTCAAAATTGCAAATGTCCCATAAAACAATCACAATTATCGTAAAGCAGTTGCCTCACCTTGATTAGCTCACCTGTTAATCAAACCTTTCAGTTGTTTTTTCATCCGTTCCAGCTCCAGTTTCTTCTTTTCATCCTGGCTGCCAGTGAGCTGTGTTCTCAGAGCTGGTGGCACATATGACCTGCCTGACCCCAATGAATCATGGCTACTCAAAACATTACCTCGGCTGTCACGTAGACGTCCGTAAATGTCTTCAGTGTACTTAACACTTTTGCTTGGAACAACTTTCACAGCTTCAGTTTCATTTTCTTCCTCAGAATCCTCAGAATTTAATGTTTCATTTTCATTATCAATTTCCTTTTCAGTGATGGACAATATTTTCTTTGGAGATTTAGTTACATTTTGTGAAGATGTGTCGCCAGTTTGTGCTTCAACAAAGCAAACATTTTTCTGTTTATTTGCCTTTTCTGAAGCTTTCCCTTTCAGTATCCCAGTCACATCCCCAGCATCTGGCAGAGGTGGAGCAGGGAGAGCTTCTCTGTGGTCATTTTCACTTTCATTTTCTTCATTATCACTTTCATTATCATCACTATCTGTAGCATCATCTTCCTCACTTTCATCATCTACAATATAACAACCACCTTCTTAAACATGCCTGTATCACAAGAAACAAGTACCTCTGTAGTTAATGGGCTAGCAGCATTGGAAGTTGGAATTAAATGAAAATAGGTTCAATGCAGATCTCCTCAGTCTGTGCGACCAACCTCCACCACAAAGTGCAAATAAGTGCATACGGGCATTTTATGGCTGTACTTCACCTGGCATTTTTTGTAAGTATAGGCCAATAAACATGACTTAAGATAAAGGTCAATCTCAATCAGATCACAAAAAAACAAGTGAACAGCAACAACAGAATGACAGGAACGACAAGGACTAATGCAAGTGGGGACCAGAGTCAGCTGTTCATAAAAGATGGCTGTTAGTCTCTTACAGCTGCAAAAGTCAAGATTCAATCACAGACTTCTCATAATAACGAACAATCAGGCATGCTAACAATAGGTCAACATCACATATACCCATGCTGACCAAGATACTCCAATGGTATCATTTTTATTGACTTACTGACACCATTCCTGTACTAAATTAAGTGAATTATCCATCAAGGAAATGTCATACATACCATCACTGTATTGAGGGCCAGGAAGAAATTCCATGCTTGCATCTAAATCCGGATCTTCTCCTTCAAGCAATCTTCCATCCACAGCGTCCAGAATATCTTTGGTGAAGTTAAAGTGCAGATATGTTGGATACCTTTTGTTCCAATAGTTATTATTAACACCAGAATAAGAAATGTTTTGGTTGTTGCACCGAGTATTTAGATCAGTTGAAAATATTTTACAATTCTGCCAAAATGTTAAGATATACTTGTTAAACCTTTGCTCCCTGCTGTACCCATCCATCTGTCAACAACCAATTTTGAGATTGTTAATCTTATTTGTTTTGACATGCTCCTAAGTTCAAGTTTCCGGGGATGCAGACATGATAGAAATGTTTTCTTACTTCTTCGTCTTATTATAACATTATTAGATAATAACATGATATTTGACCTAATACAATACTGGCCATACTTAGACTCACTCAAACGTATCTTTATTTTAGCCAGTTGACTAAATGATTGTGTTTCTTGGGTGAAAGATTTGCTCTAGCCAAATCTGAGAAAACATCTTCCACTTTGTTTAACATCTAAACATATGTTGTATCCACTGCTTATTGATGTGAGCCTAAGATGCATACACAGCCACAAAGGATACAGTCGAGTCCGTCATTGACAAAGCTCTGGGGCAGATTTTTGCTCTTTCTCTTATTCAGTTTTAGGTTCTTCTCCATCTGTTTGATCATGCGGTCGTCGTCCCTGACTACATCCAGCTGGGCCTTTTCCTCCTTCTCTTTCTCCTACAGCAGACATCTTGATACATCCTCACACATACAACACATCCTACAGCAGACATCTTGATACATACTCACACATATAACACATCCTACTGCAGGCATCTTGATACATCCTCACACATACGACACATCCTACAGCAGACATCTTGATACATCCTCACACATACAACACATCCTACAGCAGACATCTTGATACATCCTCACACATACAACACATCCTACAGCAGACATCTTGATACATACTCACACATACAACACATCCTACAGCAGGCATCTTGATACATCCTCACACATACGACACATCCTACAGCAGACATCTTGATACATCCTCACAAGTACAACACATCCTACAGCAGACATCTTGATACATCCTCACACATACAACACATCCTACAGCAGACATCTTGATACATCCTCACACATACAACACATCCTACAGCAGGCATCTTGATACATCCTCACACATACGACACATCCTACAGCAGACATCTTGATACATCCTCACACATACGACACATCCTACAGCAGACATCTTGATATATCCTCACACATACGACACATCCTACAGCAGACATCTTGATACATCCTCACACATACAACACATCCTACAGCAGGCATCTTGATACATTCTCACACATACAACACATCCTACAGCAGGCATCTTGATACATCCTCACACATACAACACATCCTACAGCAGACATCTTGATACATCCTCACACATACAACACATCGTACAGCGGGCATCTTGATACATCCTCACACATACAACACATCCTACAGCAGGCATCTTGATACATCCTCACACATACAACACATCCTACAGCAGACATCTTGAAACATCTTCACACATACAACACATCCTACAGCAGACATCTTGAAACATCCTACAGCAGGCATCTTGATACATCCTCACACATACAACACATCCTACAGCAGGCATCTTGATACATCCTCACACATACGACACATCCTACAGCAGACATCTTGATACATCCTCACACATACAACACATCCTACAGCAGGCATCTTGATACATCCTCACACATACAACACATCCTACAGCAGACATCTTGATACATCCTCACACATACAACACATCGTACAGCGGGCATCTTGATATATTCTCACACATACAACACATCCTACAGCAGGCATCTTGATACATCCTCACACATACAACACATCCTACAGCAGACATCTTGAAACATCTTCACACATACAACACATCCTACAGCAGACATCTTGAAACATCCTCCAGCAGACATCTTGATACATCCTCACAAGTACAACGCATCCTACAGCAGACATCTTGATACATCCCCACAAGTACAACACATCCTACAGCAGACATCTTGATACATCCTCACAAGTACAACAAATCCTACAGCAGACATCTTGATACATCCCCACAAGTACAACACATCCTACAGCAGACATATTGATACATCCTCACAAGTACAACAAATCCTACAGCAGACATCTTGATACATCCTCACAAGTACAACACATCCTACAGCAGACATCTTGATACATCCTCACAAGTACAACAAATCCTACAGCAGACATCTTGATACATCCTCACAAGTACAACACATCCTACAGCAGACATCTTGATACATCCTCACAAGTACAACAAATTCTACAGCAGACATCTTGATACATCCTCACAAGTACAACACATCCTACAGCAGACATCTTGATACATCCTCACAAGTACAACACATCCTACAGCAGACATCTTGCTACATACCCACAAGTACAACAAATAACAGATACCATATTCGTTCTATTAAAAATACATATCCCAATTAGCGTACACCTTCTTTTTAGCAGCATTTGACACAGTGACTGCGACCTCCAATGTCACCCTTCACTGTTGAATCCTTAAGTGTAATTTAATGTCTGCCAATGTCAAACTAGATTCACAATTCAGTGATGAAAAAATTAATTGTTAGACTTTACAATGTTCTGGCATGCTGTTGCACATACGTGAGATGCAAAAATCACTTCCACGTCTGCTGAGATAGCCGTACCCAGGAACCCCAGAAAATGAGTGTACACCCCTGAACGCTTATTGGAATGCAAAGACATTTTCAGAATCTCAAATATTTTTTAGGCCTACTGTATTCTTAACAGAATGAATATGGCAATCCTAATTCAAGCAAAGGTGTATTCATAAGAATATTCTGCAATCTTGTGCTGTCTCTGCAGAATGTAACTAACATCTGGATAAAGAGTTGGATGTCTAACACACACCTCAGTCTCGGCTCTCTTGCGTTCCTGCTTCCGTTCCCTCCGCTCCCTCCTCTTCTCCTTCATCTTCCTCCTCTTCTGGTTGGCCTTCAGCCTCTCATCTTTCTCCCTCTGAAGGCTCTCTGCTGTCGGCAACTCAACACAAACACGTCTATCAATCTACGTAATAGAGGAGCCCAAAATATCACATACACTGTAAATTTCCGTGTATAATATGCTTTTTTTTCCTTCACTTTTTACTCAAAAGTCGGGGTGCGTATTATACATGGTGCTAAGGCTAAACAAAATTTTCTCTGACCAATTTACCAATGTTTGCAGACCAGGATGACGCTGCTGGAAAACTAGTAATATTATCAAAGTCGGCATGATATCACAATCACATAAACCTCCACAGCAACGCAGAAGAAAGGCAAGAATTGCACTCCCGTAACCGCCTCTCTAGCCCTGAACTAGCAGCAGGGCCTCACCCAGGATCACATTTTTGCCAGTCCAAATTTTTTCAGACATGCTACGAAGTGCGTTCGGGTACACGATTGGACGCGCGATCGGATGCGGGATAGGACATGCAACTATGAGTATATATATATATATATACCAGCATGGTAAATTTTGGTAATCATACTTAGTGTGTCCAATCATAAAATATAAAAATAAACTAAAAGTACAGTGTACATATTACCATTTATGAAGGCAAGACAGAGAACATGGCTGAATGCATATCTCACGTGTGATCAGAAATGTAAGTAGCATTTGTTGTGTCAAATGGTGCATTTTCTGTTTAAAAGTGAAAAAAGAAGCCCATTTCTGTTCAGAAAAGTGATAAGTTAATTTTGAAAAATACTATATTCTGTCAAATATTTAAAATATCACAATGGTATGATCTTTGCATCTAAATAATACTGTTTACTGTGTGGTTAACTTTTCTAAACATTTATTTGTGAAATATTTGCTACACAATAACAACCGTACATAATAAATTTAGATAATACAATAATTCCTGTCACACAATAACATAAATGTCTGTTCCTGATGCTGCAGTGCTTAATATATACATTGACAAATGTAATTTACACAAGCAATCATATTAAGAATTATGAATGTTCAAATCACTGATGCCGTTTCATTTTAGCTAGCGCTATATATGACGCCATCCAACGGAATTTGCTAGAACTACAAAACGCGGAGTATATCACTTTGAGCCAGCGTAACCTAGGCTGTTGTTATTCCTCCGAGTTTTGTGTTCGAAACCGGAATATGTACACTTATGCATGTTATAACGATGTGACAATTACATTTAATTAGCAACATGTCTTCAATGCGCTTAGCGGACAGCCAGACAACGATCGCAAAACGGTTTATGTTAGCGCCTTTCGCCCGCGTCCCTGTTTACATCGGTTGATACCAAGGTCAAGAAACCTATATTTAGACAGATGGCGTCACTGAGCGAAATCATGTCAGTCGAGTTTTTGCCCGCCATTTGGGAGGCTACCACGTGCATCAATGCATATTTTCTGGCTTGGCGTGCCTCCAGAATGGCGGATTAACCGCTCCACTTACGTACTTTGAAGACTGGAAATAGCGCATGCTGCACCGTCTTGTATTGATACACGGTCTTTGCCTTTGGTTGACACGACTCACGAGGTAGCACCAACGCCATCACACTCGTAACGATTTGCTATGCGCGTTTTAAAAATCATCATAAATTCACCAAAATAAACGAATACCGTTGCATAGTAATCATATTTGTTTCAAAATATCGCCAATAAATTCAGTATCGTTTACGGTGTTGGTGATTCTACTCTTTTAGCGTTTACCGAGTTTCCATTCAAAAACACAAATCTCGTTTCGAAATGTCGATTACGTGGAATTCCATTCGTTTTCCAAGAACGCGTCGTAATCGGCAAGTGCTTATTGTATCTCCCCGCCCTGGCGTTGACTTCACATAGGATTATTTAGTGTACATAGACACAGGCAAGTGTTGGGTGCCTTTCAAAGAGCCACCGTTAGCGAGTAGGTAACAATTACCCTAGCGGGTAGGTGACAATTATCTTAGCATGTCGAGGCCTGGCGTGTGTCGAGGAGCAGGCCAGGCGATCCGGGTGGGCGATTTTCAAAACCAGTCTACGTAGATTTTGTAACTGGCTTCGTGGCAGTTTCAATGACGTCGTAAAAATGGCATGGATGGGCTGGCCCATGCAAAAAAAACGACATGGACGGACACGTCCATAATCAATTTGACCCCGTCCAAAAAACGCAATGTATGAATATACCCGTCCACAGGACGGGTGGACGGGTCTCTGGGTGAGGCCCTGACTAGCAGCGAGAAATGACAAGGACGAGAGCCCGGATGTCTGAATCGCAAATAACACCAATGAGCAGGAAGCGTACGAGACCGGGAAGTGCACCTCGGGAAGAACACATGTTGCTCCCCGAGCACCAAGGCATCATGATTGGCGCTCCTGAATCACGTGAATGATTCCCGCGTCATGGGTCGAGTGTTAACAAGTGTGGGTCCATGTTTAAAGTTATGAATGCAAATGTTGTGTGAATATAAATAAAGAGGAATGTCGGACATGTACGGTTCGCAGTTGAAAGTATCAGGTCTGCATTTAGCATTTCAGAATAGAATTTGGTGTTAATTTAAAAGTGAAATCAGAACGACACAATGTAAGTTCTAGCAAGCGCTGATTTAATCAGTGGCGCAATCGTCACGTTACAACACAAGTTACATAGTGCATACACACTATTCACTAGTTGGCGACAAGCCGGCAGCAATGCCGTTACTTGCATACGTGACATGTTTTATGATTCTGAGATGGATTCATGGGTTCAAGCATAATATTAGAAGCAGGGAAATTGGGGATTGATGTCAAAAGTCGGGGTGCATATTATACATGGAAATTTACGGTACACTGCAGATAAACATCAATCTACATAATAGAGGCTCACAAAATAACATACATAGTTCTTTGGTGTATAATACAACAGTAATAACACTAAATGTGACAACTGATATTCAAAGAGTAAACATCCTCTATGGGCAGTGTCACAGAGGCAGACAGGATTAACAGCAAGTTCATGGAATTGCACTTTGATGTTTTGCGCATTCGCATGGCTCTCACAACAAACATGAAGTACAACCGATTCAGCTTCCTGTTCATACCTTACATTCATATAGAGTTACTATTCTTGGCTAGACTGGGTGATTCTAGGTAACGGAACAGACATTCGTTAGGTTGCTTTAAATAACTATGCATTACATAACATAAATTACTAAAGCCACATTAATCTTTCTGTTTTCTCAGACAAATGAACAAAATATCTGGCTTCAAAATTATTACAAATAAAAAATAATGTATACCTGTACAGTGGAACCTACACAATTATTTAATAAATTACATTTAAGTACAAACAATAATTATTACTATATCAAATATATACTGTTTTTCACTTACTGTCACATGACGTTGGAAAGCATCTCTCCTCATCTTTTTCAGTTTCCTCTCTTCTTTCCGTCTCGATTTTCGTGACTTCTGTCGAACCAAACTGCTGCCGTTATGCGTATCCTCATCATCGCTGTCATTGGCCTTGGCTCCAACAGTCAACTGCTCTAGTGTAAACTTCTCAACTGATGCTCGAAAGCGCTTCAGGTTCTGCGGCTCATGTTTCATATGGCCCCTCTTCTTCATTGTAGCTTGTACCATGACACCTGTGACAATAAGATACTAAGTACATCCCGGCAAAAACACCAGATGGCTTTTGTAAAATGGTGTGGCCTTTCATCAAGAATAATGCAGAGCAGGACACAATTATTTATAACACTGTTCATTCCTCTATTCCGTACACAATAGTTGATTAATCAGTACACAAATCCGTTCAAGTTACCACTATATAGATTTGTCGTCATGTTGACAGTAAATCTTGAGATCTACACACTGGTCAACCCATACAGTAATCAAACCCTTGTTATGCTGCTGGTCGAGATGGCATGCTGTCCATCATGATGGCATGCTGCCCATCGTGATGGCACACTGCCCATCGTGATGGTACGCTGCCCATCGTGATGGCACGCTGCCCATCGTGATGGTACGCTGCCCATCGTGATGGTACGCTGCCCATCGTGATGGCACACTGCCCATCGTGATGGTACACTGCCCATCGTGATGGCACGCTGCCCATCGTGATGGCACACTGCCCATCGTGATGGCACACTGCCCATCGTGATGGTACACTGCCCATCGTGATGGCACACTGCCCATCGTGATGGCACACTGCCCATCGTGATGGCACGCTGCCCATCGTGATGGCACACTGCCCATCGTGATGGCACGCTGCCCATCGTGATGGCACACTGCCCATCGTGATGGCACACTGCCCATCGTGATGGCATGCTGCCCATCGTGATGGCATGCTGCCCATCATGATGGCACACTGCCCATTGTGATGGTATGCTGCCCAGCAAGCGTCAGGCTGATAGGCATAATTTGATGTGTGCGGTCATCATAGATGCTGCCCAGAACAGCAGAAGACTATTGTGTTATTTTAATGATGTGAGAATCTGCTAAATAGTGTTCTTTGATAAGTGAGTTGCTGAATGCACTTGCCAGCAGCTTGGGATTTCCCCGACTGAGAGCCTCGGTTCAGGAGTGTTCAGGTGCCCAATGGATGAGGTGTTTTCATGACTATATTAATTTTAATAAAAGATTACCTGAATGTCATTGATCAGATGTATTACATCATACATAAATATGGTTACAAAGAAATGGATAGCAGACTGATTGAGAAACGCATACATGTATAATGCAATCTGTTTTAAAATATATACACAGAAGGATTATGCTACTGCCAGTATTGGGGGGGTATCACCACAGCAAGACATTCAGGTGCAGGCTGCAAAATAAGGCCCGTCCGATCGTCCCGGACGAGACGTTTCAGTGACTGGACTAGTCCATGTTTAGAGGAGCAGTCCCATCGGACTAGCTGGGATTATGTGTATTAATTTACGCTGTGTACATGTTAGTTGGGTGTTGTGATGGAACAAAACAAAAGAAAACAATAAGGTAGCATTTTATTACACACAGCTAAATATTTCGTACGACTGTGGAATGGGAAACTTGCTGAACGCAGATAATGTAAATGGTGTCTGTTTACATCTGGTTAGGATAGGCAGTGTCACCTAGCGACCATGAGTGAGGAGCGACATGGACAAACATACATGCGCGGGTTACAGACATCGTTGTGCTATTCCATCGAAGTTGCATTATTCCCGCATCGGGTGATTATCTTAGAAAGTTACCAAACGCCAGCAATGCTACTGATTGTTCAGTCGGCTTCGGGAAAGGAAACACTAATGAAAAGTAAAGGCAAATGATGCAACTTAGTCCGACAATGTCGATCCTTCATTGCTGTCGCCATTACTAGGCTTCAAATTCTGCTGGCATCACCTTGACTTAAGTTGTCCACCAGTGCCATTTGCTACCCTTGATTAAACTAGTAATTTCTTCTGATGGCTTTGCAATTGGATCTACAAAATCACATGTATTTGTTTCTATTAATGACACATTTATTTGAACATTTAATTGAAATGTGAAACAGCTGGTATTCTTTATGAAATAAAGCCACTTTTACTATGTGCCATATATGATACAATAGCATGGTACCCGGTACATTGATTTTTAAGGACTAGTTGGTAAAACAATATTAGGACTAGTTGGTAAAACAATATCAGGACTACCGGTAGTTGTTTCTGAGTCAGCCAGTCCGACGGACTACCTGTCAGCTAACACCATCGTGCACTCTGAGGCTGGGAACCATTCTACAGAATAATTACAGAATATTCTCATTCTTCCCCAGGACCATTCCTGATTGGAACGGACTCCATGAGGCAGTACTGTCAGCTCCCAACCATAGCTGTTTCATGGCTGGTGCTGGGCACTGCTCATTTCCACTCCCACTCCCAGTTTACAAGCAAAACAAGCACCACCCCCTTCCTCCCCTAACCCTTTCATGATGGCCCATGCCGACAGATGGTTCGGCCCACATCACAAAAAATCCGCCGGTAGGATATTTTGTCCCACGAATAATTATCAAAGCAGTGATTCAGCACAGTACACAAAGATTGTTTAGGTTGTTTCACAATAAATTACCTACCACGTCTTTATTGTTTGTTTATTTGTTGGTTGGTTTGTTTGAACGCGGATGTTACAATACAAGAATTACTAATCCCCGGTTGTTATTATATGACAAACATTTCTTTGTTAGAATATATGCAAACGGTTATTATATTAGATATTTTCCCAGGAGAATACGCAAGTTGAATTAGTTGCAAGTCAGAATATTTCCTCAAGAATTAATAATCCCTGGTTGTTATTACGACAACCATTTCCTAGTTAGAATATATGTAAGACACAATTCAAAATAGTTAGAAGTCTGTGGTAAGAATACGCTAGACAGAATGTAATGATCAGACCATACAATAGACATGTTTCAAGTCAGATTTCACAACAGAAACAAGATGGATGGTTCGGCCCACACAGACCCGATTGCACCGGTTACACAAATGGTTGATTCAGCCAATGTGAGTCACGCTTCACCGATTCCTAAAACGGATGGTTCGGCCCATGGTCCGAACACGTTTTAGACCGAAACACCCGCCTTCCTCCATTTGCCCTCCCACCTACAAACCCATCTCTTCACTTCAGGCGTTCAGCTGCAAACTATCTTCCCTTGTCTATCTACATATTCCGATGCATACACCCTGACATATCAACAATTATCTTCAAAATGTTTAAGGAGGTTGGTAAACTGGAAGAAGAAGAAGTATCCGCACTACCACGAACCAGCCAAGCCCAAAGCCCAGTGTTTGAACGTTGAGCGATATTACAAGAAACAAATAATAACACACATATTCAGCAGCATACCCTCGGATTTTAAGAATATACAATGCAGCTGTTGCTTATTGACCGGTGTAAGCTCTTGTCAACATATATGTGTCTGATTTTGGCACAGCTTACGTAATTTGAAGAATTTAAAAGCCACATGTATACAAAACATGCGCTCCCATCTTGTCAGCGTCGAGGATAGCAGTACAATGACGAATATCAGTTTTAGAAAACAGAGAAGAAAGTTTCTGTACCTATTTTAATTATTATAATCAAATGTGTCAAAAATAGTCATTTCTATTTTAACGTTTGGTAATAATGATGCTCATCAGACTGGTTTGAGATTAATTAGGAAGTGCGGCCTTGACCTGAAATCAGCCGCAAAGTCCCCTGTTTGGGTTTTGACACATGTCAGATGTTTAGGTAACAACTTATCTTCGAGCACTGCTTTGTTGTGAGTATATAGTAGTAAGTTTGATTAACTTACATATAGATCAATGTGTATACTCGAATCTGTAAAGTGTGGACGTCAGCGGAAATGCGTAGCATGTCGTGTTTACAGCGTCAGTGCCATGTCCCTGGCTTGTGTGTCCTTGCCTAGGCTTGGTTAGTTGGTAACACGAGCGTTCAGTTCGTCCCCTGTTCTTTACAAAATACTTGTTTTGCTGTTGGAACGCCCATGCATTCGCAAGATACTTCGTTCGGCTGATTGCCTAATAGTAATATGCATGTTTACAATCAGATACACTGATTCAGTCAGTGTCTGAATATTTATTACATGTTAATTATTGAATTGAGAGTCACACTCACAGTCAGTAGTCATGTTTTTAAAGTTGTTTGGAACTTTTAAAGTATTATATGATTTCTTCAGATAACAAACAAATAGTATTTTCCTCTTCTTTTGATCGGTATTGTCCATTACCCATGGCTATATCAAATTTGGGCACATGTGTAGAATCTGGACCCACCTTGATTTCGCCATTATAACTTATATTACTACATTTTTGTATATATTTCTTACTTTAGTGCATTAATTCCATCATTCAACATCATCGCAGGCATATTTCCGTTTTTAATATGCTGCATCTTATAGTGCACTTTTGAGGCATATATAGCATCCCAGTTTGTGCACAAATAATACTACTTGTTTGTGTATTTGAGAAGATTTCTTCTAACACTTCATCTCCATTGCAGGTGAACTGTTGATTGTTGCCATGGCAATGTTAACAAGCCATCACCTAGCAACCTGCGTTCAGCGGTGCTTAACACGAAGTGCTGGGGCTGTCATACAGAAGTCAACAGTTCACAAGTCTACACTACTGGCGTGCTGTCTGGAACATAATCATCCTAGTCGAACTGTAGTAACAGTATGCGCCTCCTGGCACAGTGACATTACTGGGGGTAGTTACCCCACTGGGGTGAGGGGAATGGCAGGCCACAGCAAGTGGTCGAACATAAAACACATCAAAGCATCGAAGGATTCAGAAAAGCAGCGAGTGTCAAGTAAGATTGCAGCACGAATCAAGGTTGTCATACGAGGTTAGTACAATTATGGTGTCTTTGACTTGAGTAGTAAAACCGTGACATGTTTGGATTATTATGAATATGTTTGTAGCATATATAATATAATACATCATAGAACAATTTGACATTGTAGTTGGAATTGATATGCCAATTCCTAAATTGGAATAAATTTTGTCACTGTTATATATCTAGTATGTTTTCAAAAGTAATTGAAATTGTTGAAAACTATTCAGAGATGAAAGATCACAATAGTAACATGTTTTGTATCCATGGATAATGTTTTTAATAAACCAATTTGTATGTTACAATGATTGATGTACCACATGTCTAGACAGTCTAGTAGAGTTAAAAGCAATTCAAATAATTATACACAACAGTTTTTAGACAAAATGTGATACATTTGATATCTAGAAAAGTTTCTGATTTATACACTGTATATATTATGTATATGTACAGTGATGTGTTCTGTGAGTCTAGATCATAAAAACGTTCAGTAAGTAGAGAGAGAGAGAGAGAGAGAGAGAGAGGAGAGAGAGAGAGATTGAGAGAGAGAGAGAGAGAGAGAGAGAAGAGAGAGAGAGAGAGAGAGAGAGAGAGAGAGAGAGAGAGAGAGAGAGAGAGAGAGAGAGAGAGAGAGAGAGAGAGAGAGAGAGAGAGAGAGAGAGAGAGAGAGAGAGAGAGAGAGAGAGGAGAGAGAGAGAGAAGAGGAGAGAGAGAAGAGAGAGAGAGAGAGAGAGAGAGAGAGAGAGAGAGAGAGAGAGAGAGAGAGAGAGAAGAGAGAGAGAGAGAGAGAGAGAGAGAGAGAGAGAGAGAGAGAGAGAGAGAGAGAGAGAGAGAGAGAGAGAGAGTGAGAGAGAGAGAGAGAGAGGGAGGGAGGTAATTGTTGCATTCACTTGCAGAGGGTGGAAGTGCAGACCCTCAAATAC
>OZ023205.1:38478339-38544941 GCA_963995525.1 Escarpia spicata
ACTTGCAGAGGGTGGAAGTGCAGACCCCAAATACAATTTCCTATTGGCGCGACTGCTGGAGGATGCCAAAGCAAAAGACGTGCCTAAAACAACAATAGAAAATGCTCTGAAAGGTTTGGTAGGTGTAGACTATAGTAAAGGTGCTTGCACTCACTTATCAGACTAGCAATGGGGTACATTCTGTTTAACCAAATGATGTTCCAATTAAATTTCTATTAAAGGAAATAAAAATAAGGCATTAGCTAAAATCCTTTTTCCATGTGTACACAAAGTTTAACATTGTATGTAACATTTGACAACATTAAACAAATACAGAAAAATACATTTGTAGCATAAATTTGATTTTAAGCCCATCTGTGAAGCGATTCCCGCAGAAAATTTTATTTTACTGAGTAGGCGATCACATGGTATCGTGACGTCACTTATGACACACACTCGCATATCAGGCAGACCCTTTCCATGCATTCAGAGCATGTTTACAAGGATAGCTTTTGGGTCGAAACGAGCGTCAGAATCAGTTATTTTGCAATGTTCCGACGTCATACAAACACTAGTCATCATAGAGGAACAAGCATTTATCTTACGGTTCCACATGAATCGAATTTTATTCAAAACAACGAATGCAAATGTGCCTACAAGTTGACTAGATTTCACTGAGCTTGGCCTAGGCTTGGGCTCGTTTTCCGAATAATTATATCGAATGCAATCAACGGGAGATAATCTACACAAATAAACATACATAGCAAACAGATATTGTATTAAGCTACAGAAAGTAACGTGTATAATCTCATAATATCCCTAGAATATCGATATATGAAGCAGGAGTTGTACAATTTATCATAACTTAAATCAGTCAGAGAATTTCCGCTGGTCCCGCTAGCTCAGTGGGTAGGCGCGTTGGTTACTTGTCATTTATTTTATAATCAGGTGACGCCGGTTCAATCCTGACAGCATGCAAACTATTGATTTTCTGTACACTTTTTTTGTTTATGTTTTCACGAAGTAATATAAACCAAATCATTTAGTATACTATGATGCACTGTTTGTAAATATCTTCTTATTTTTGTAGTAATTATTTATTCGCCTCAAAAATGAAAATATGGTCATTATATATAACGATGTTTCTAAATTGTATTTATCCAGACAGATCACAATCTGTTTTCACAAATATAATTACAATATATTACTGTACAATATATTTACAATTAATAAATTATATATCCATTACATTATATTTGTTTGGATAAATAAAATTTAGAAACATCTTTATATAATTCCCATATTTTCATTTTTGTGGCAAATAAACAATTACTACAAAAATAAAAATTATTTACAAACAGTGCATTATAATATAAAATGATTTTGTTTATATTACTTCGTGAAAACATAAACAAAAAAGTGTAAAGAAAATCAATGGTTTGCATGCTGTCAGGATTGAAATGGCGTCGCCCGATTGTAAAATAAATAACAAGTAACCAACGCGCCTACCCACTGAGCTAGCGGGGCCAGCGGAAATTCTTTGACTGATTTAAGTTGTTATGATAAATTGTACAACTCCTTCATATATCGATATTCTAGTGATATTATGAGATTATACACGTTACTTTCTGTAGCTGGATACAATAAATGTTTGCTATGTATGTTTATTGGTGTAGATTATCTCTCGTTGGTTGCATTCGATATAATTATTCGGAAAACGAGCCCAAGCTCGGAGAAACCTAGTCGACTTGTAGGCCCATTCGCATTCGTTGTTTTGAATAAAATTCGATTCATGTGGAACCTTAAAGATAACTGCTTGTTCCTCGATGATGACTACCCGCTAGGTACTGTTTGTATTACGTTGGAATATTGCACTATAACTCGTTCTGATGCTCGTTTCGACTCAAAAGCTATACTTGTAAACATGCTCTGAATGCATGGAAAGGGTCGGCCTGATGCGAGTTTGAGTCATAAGTGACGTCACATCTCGGCATCCCGAAAAGCGCGCAAAAAATATGCATATTCGAAAATGTCCGGATGCACAGCATAAAATGTGGAATTTCTAATTCATTGAATTTTTATTATTTTTTGGCTTGGTGGACGTGGAAATAGATAGCAGGATGTAATATAACATGCATTCAAGCTATAGATGTTTTTATTCCCTATAATACTCCTTTGGAATATTTCAGTTTCAAAACCTTTCAATTTAAATTCTGATTTTCTTTCTTTTGTCCTCGACTACCATATTTCTGAAATGAGAAACAATACTTCTGTCAATATTTTCATAACCACTCAATATCTTGAAAACTTTATTGATTTCCTCTTAATCTCCTGTATCTAGGATTGTTAACCAACATTATAATTCATAATTATGTTATTGCTTTGTAGTTTTCTTTGTTAGTATTTTCCACTTGGAAAAAACATAAAAACAAAGAAAACTACAAAGCAGTAATACAATAACTTTTGCAACTCACGAAAACCACTAAGCATCTAATATTGTGTGTACAGACAAAGAACAAAGACAAGGGATCCGTGGTGTACGTGCAGGCAAAGGCGGTAGGCAACTGTCTACTAATGGTGGAGACGTTCACAGACAAGTCTCAGCGCACGAGGCAAGATGTCCAACATGTCATGAAGAAGTTTGGGTAGGCATCCTACTCTGCTCCAGGGGCCGGTTTCATGAAGCGTCTAAGAACGTTCCTAATGCTAAGATGATTGTTTTAGTAAATGGTATGTTTTTTTTAATAGGCGAACATGAAGGCCCTGGTTTCAATGTTGTAACCCCGGATATACCATATTAAAGGAAATAAAAACAAGGCATTAGTTAAAATCCCTTTTCCATGTGTACACAAAGTTTAACATTGTATGTAACATTCGAGAACATTACAAAAGTACAGAAAAATACATTTGTAGCATAAATTCGATTTTAAACCCGTCTGTGTAGTGATTCCCGCGGAAAATAAAAATTTAATGAGCTAGGCGATCACGTGGTATCTTAACGTCACATATGACTCACACTTGCAGCAGGCCGACCCTTTCTATGCATTCAGAGCTTGTTTACATGGATAGTTTTGGAGTCAAAACGAGCATCAGAATGAGTTATTGTGCAATATTCCGATGTAATACAAACACTAGTCATCATAGAGGAACAAGCAGTTATCTTACAGTTCCACATGAATCCAATTTTATTCAAAACAATGAATGCGAATGAGCCTACAAGTTGACTAGGGTCTAGGACTGTAGGTATTACCGAGCTTGGGCTCGTTTTCAGAATAATTATATCGAATGCAACCAACGGGAGATAATCTACACCAATATACATGCATAGCAAACATATATCGTATCCATCTACAGAAAGTAACGTGTATAATAATAATATCACTAGAATATTGATGTATGAAGGAGGAGTTGTACAATATATCATAACAACTTACTTAAAGTTGTACAAAATATCATAACAACTTAAATCAGTCAACGAATTTCTGTCGGTCCTGCTAGCTCAGTTGGTAAACGCATTGGTTCCTTGGCATTTATTTTGCAATCGGGCGACGCCGGTTCAATCCCGACACCAAACCATTGATTCTTTTAACACTTTTTTGTTTATGTTTTCACGAAGTAATATAAACCAAATACTTTTTATACTATGATGCACTGTGTGTAAATATTTTTGTAGTAATTATTTATTTGCCACAAAAATGAAAATATGGTAATTATATATAACGATGTTTCTAAATTTTATGTATCCAGACAGATCACCATTTGTTTTCACATATATAATTATAATATATTACCGTACAATATATATATACAGTTCATCAATTCTATATCCCTTACATTATATTTGTTTGAATAAAAAAATTAGAAACATCTTTATATTTAACATATTTTCATTTTTGTGGCGAATAAATAATAACTAAAAAAATTTTTTTTTTTTATTTACAAACAGTGCATCATAGTATAAAAATTATTTGGTTTGTATTATTTCGTGAAAACATAAACAAAAAAGTATTAAAAAAATTAATGGTTTGGTGTCGGGATTGAACCGGCGTCGCCCGATTACAAAATAAATACCAATGAACCAACGCGTTTACCAACTAAGCTAGCAGGACCGAAAGAGTTTTGCTGACTGATTTCAGTTGTTATGATAAATTGTACAACACCTTCATACATCGATATTCTAGTGATATTATAAGATTATACACTTATACACGTTACTTTCTGTAGCTGGATACAATATATGTTTGTTATGTATGTTTATTGGTGTAGATTATCTCCCATTGGTTGCATCCGATGTAATTATTCTAAAAACAAGCCCAAGCTCGGAGAAACCTAGTCGACTCTACTGTAGGCCCATTCGCATTCATTGTTTTGAATAAAATTGGATTCATGTGGAACCGTAAGATAACTGTTTGTTCCTCTATGATGACTACCGGTAGTGTTTGTATTACATTGGAATATCGCATAATAACTCATTTTTACGTTCGTTTCGATCCAAAAGCTATCCTTGTAAACATGCTCTGAATGCATGGAAAGGGTCGGCCTGATGCGACTATGAGTCATATGTGACGTCACATCTCGGCATCCTGAAAAGCGCGCCAAAAATATGCATATTCGAAAATGTCCGGATGCACAGCATAAAATGTGAAATTTCTAATTCATTGAATTTGTTGATTTTTTTGGCTTGGTGGACATGGAAATATATAGCAGGATGTAATATAATATGAATTCAAGCCATAGATGTTTTTATTCCCTTTAAGACATGTCCAATTTTGTCATTGAAGTCTGTATTTGTTTACGTGAAATGCTGTATGAATCCATTATTTACAGTTTTTATTAGTGTTGCCATCTACCAGGCTACAATAAATTAGCTGTGTTTTGTCTGAAATATGTCTATGACATAATAAGTGTTTGTGCTTCCACTGCCAAAACTTGACTCTCGAGTGTATACTTGTGTGACAAATACAATATATGTACTTTATCACAATTTCTACATTTCAAACAAATTTCTATTAAACGGGATAGACTGTACAGCCATATCCCCTCAGAATGATAAAATATCCATATATTGTATCCAGGAAATCCATACAATGTGGGACATCTGCATATTAGACCTATTAAGCAAACATGCCGTAATAAGTGTACACTCTTTTTGTTTAATTATAGTTTAATCACGTTTATTTATGTCCACAACTCATTAAAATATTTCATTCCGATCACATGTCAAACTTAATCAAACAAAAAACCTGAAAATTAGCCAAAATTGTATAATGTATGGATGAGACAGACGGAATTTCATACTTGGATAGCTACTGCAGGGACCAAAGAAATACAGTGGAGTGAATTGATTACATCATCAGATAAACGAAGTACGGTAATGACTATGCATTCGGAAAGTAATAAAATGATCATGTGTCCAAGAACATACAAGAATTGTATTTTTGAGTACATACATTGCTTGCTCCTCCTCGGTATGTCACTATCACTCAATCTCTCACAGTTGACCAATGTGTCTGAAAACATACAGTACACAGAGATCATTATTTGTATATTTTAGGGTATCCCAACCCGTACAGTGTCCAGATACCTACAGTCATTACAGTACATGTATTGTGTTTGTTTGTCAGTGGTACGATAGGAGATAGTGGCCTGGCACAGCACAGCTTCAACCACAAAGGGTGTGTGTACGTGCCTACAGAGAACACAGAGAAGAAGCTGAATTTGGATGAGGCAATGGACGTGGCCATTGAGACCGGTGCAGAGGAGGTCGAAGAAACGACTGACGATGATGGCAACAAAGTCCTGAAGGTATGGCACTTCAGTTTATCATATTGTTTAAATACCATGGGAACAATAACAATGATTTAATATGTGATCTACCACAGCAAAGTGGGATTAACTTGCAAAATTAGTTTTTTTTTTTAGCCCTCTTCGATTCCAAAGATCATGAGCATCGAAATATCAAACACGACCTAGGCAGCTATTTTGGCTTAAGTGCAAACTAATAATTTTTTTCTTCAAAATACATATTACGATTTAAAGGGGCCCTGTATAGATTGCACCATTCCACGACAGAAGTATTTTGTCGACTTTCCAATACAGTCTCATGCAGGCGATATGTTTGCCATCATTAGTTCTTGGGAACACAAGATAAGCATGCGCTGAATCTAGTGATTGTGTTGTTAATCAGGATTTATTTATGACATATTTATACTGTTACAAACTAACAACACTAAATAAATAAATTCTTATCAACAACACAGTCACTAGATGCAGCTGTTGTATTCGTATATTAATTTGACATGTCTAATTTTGCTAATTCTATTTTAGTTATTTCGGGCCAATCCTTAATTTACAGATGCTCGAAGTTGTCGTACTTCCGCTCTAGTAAAACATGAGCTTGCCAAAATTGAGAACGTTGTTAAATGTCGTTGTAATGCCTACGGCCGACCTCAGAACACGACAGTAGTGCACGCTTGTCTTGTGTTCCCGAGAACTAATGATGTTAAACACATCGCCTGCACCAGACTGGTCTATAAATAGCTGCAGACGCTAAGCATCGGCCAACAAAATACTTTTGTACGTAGGAAGCCTCGGCTGCCTTACCACTTCGGCTAGGCAGCAAAAGTTGGTGGCTTCGGCGGTACAATTCGGTCGCACTGTCATCATTTTGTAAACAGATTCGCTGAAATTGCATGTCATCGAAATTACATCGTTGCCGACCACGACAAGTACGGGCGAATATTGGTCGTTTTGGCGCCGTTGTTTTTTTTTTTTAAGTTTCGACTACTAAATTAACTATACCCAAATTTTGTTGGTAAACTACTTTATTAGTTATTATGTTTAGTAGAAATACTTAATATAAAACACATTTTTGAGATTGTACTATTATGTGAAAGTTTTTGAAAATCTACATAAAATTCCAAAATGACACATAGGTTAGCAAGTATGATCAAATAAGTAGAGTTGATGTTGTACATACACATTCATTAAAAAATAATTAACAATAAGTATCGTACTTAAACTCACAATGCAACTTTAAATTTACAAATCTGACTGGCAGCGAAATTACATACAATATCCAATGAGTTACTCATTTCTAGTTTGGTAATATTATTTTTTTAAAGTTATCTGCTGTTTCGCAAGTAGTAGGTTACTTCTATTTTGTTAACGTTTTCTGTTGATGTGCTACCCGTTCATGTTCATATCCTAAAAATAGCAAATGTACTGCCTCTCTACAAAACTAAGGAAACACAGTGTTCTAACTATCAGCTATTTTCGAAAGTACTTTTATCTGTAAAATATTAGAAAGACCAAAGTATAATTGGCTGTTATATTTTGTTAATAAACGTAATATTCTCTACAAATATAAGTTTTTGTTTTCAAAAAGTAAATATCATTGTGTGTGAGCATGCGTGCGGGTGTGCGCGCATGTATGTGATTTTTATTTGTGTGTACAGTGTATTGTAAAATATTACAACATAATTGATTTTATATCTTATTTGACTACTCGGATGGAATAGTACATGGTCACCCAGCTGGTGGAGTTACAATAATGTGGAATGATACAAAAATAAATGTCAAGCCTGCTCTTCTGCTAGTACTAGTAATTCTTCTGATTGCTTTTTCAACCGGTTCAAAATGATGCGTAGCAGGATCTTGCTTGGGTGGCTAATGGGGCTAATGGTTCGGTAGTTTTGGCACTTTTGGCACCGAGATTTCCTTTCTTAGGTAATGGGATGATGAGTGACTGTGTCCATTCCTTTGGCCACTGTTTGAAGTCCCAGATCTTCTGGCAAATGGCAGCCATTGCAGTGACCATTCCTTCGCCGCCATGTTTGAGCAGCTACGCTGGAATGTTGACTGCTCCTGGTGGTTTCCCTACTGATATACTGCGGATGGCTTCATCCACCTCTTCCCTTAAAATAGGTAATGTTTCTGGTTCTCTCTCTGGGGCCAGTTCTGTCTGCAGCACGCTGGCATCAGGCTGCAGGGGGTAATTGTAGAGCTCCTGACAGTACTCCGTCCACCAATCTCTGTCAGGAGTGCTCCCATGCTATCTTCAATGACCGATGTTCTGTTTTGCTGCGGCTTGGTCAGGTTCTTCAGTGTATTGAAGGCTTGCTTGCTGTTACCTTGAGCCAGATTTTAGTAATGATAACAAAGACAGTGATGACGAGGATTAGAAATGATTACGATGGCGATGACGAGGAAAATGAAGACAAATAAGGGGTCTCCTTAGTAATGACGATGATCATAATGGTGGTGATTATGATGACGGGGATGATGATGATAATCATTATGATAATGATATTAATGATAATAACGACTGATGATGAGTGTGATAAATGATAATGATGACGAGGACGATGAAGACAACGAAGACGTAGTCTTATTGATGAATATGATTATGACTATGGTGATGAAGATGAAGACGTTGAGGGTCAATATTATTACAATCATGAGGACAACGACAATGACATCCTCAACCTCACCATTCTCCTCGACCTCGTCGTCATTCTCACGTGCACCCTTATGACGGCTAGTGATGCTGACATCCTGTTGAGAAAAGAATTGCTGTTACCCTGAGCAATTCCTTTCTCAATACTGGCACACTGCTCAATCCGCTGTTCCTTGGCTGTTTTCATTTCCTTCCGTATTGTCCTGTTGGCCTGGGAATACTGTACAGAAAACGTTAGAAATTAGGGGTAACCTATTATTTGCGACATTGTACATGGTCGTTTATAATAATACTATCCAAATAGAAATGAGGTACCGATTAGATCTTGCACTAGAGTCAGATTTTATTAATTTAAAGTGGCATTGTAGAATGAGCTATTTGCAGCCTTATGTATCAGATAGCATTTGTTATGTATTTAATAAATTATGTTTTTGTAAAAATTACCAGTGGCCACATATTTTCAGCGGAATATGTCATGCGGATATATAGTTAATCTTTGACGCTGTTTTATCTTAAAATTGCATAGTACATGAACAGGGCTATATGGAATTTAGGAAAGTGATATATAGTTTATGATATTGTATGGGTCATGGTGATTCACTGAACAGTTTTAATTAATTTAAAATATGGGTGATCTCAGAATGCAATGTTTAATTTGAGTATGTTTTCCAAAATACTAATCTTTGCATTCAAATGTGCTTTACTATTATTTAGATTTTCAAGCACTTTCACTTAATAGTACAATCTTGAATACTATGTATTTCTGTTAAAAATAATAATTAATAAAGTAGTTTACTACAGAAATCTGCGTATAACTAATTTAATAATCGAAACCTTTAATAAAACAACAGCGCTGAAACGACCAATATTTGCCTGTAATTGTTGCATCGGCAACGATACCACTTCGGCGACGGTGCAATTTCAGTGAATTTGTTTTCAAAAGAAGCCACCAACTTTTGCCATCTAGCTGAAGCGGTAAGGCAGCCGAAGCTTCCTAAGTGCAAAAACGAAAAACGATGGGTGCTGCAGTCGTATTCGTTTTTCGTTCTGATGCAGTGAAATAGAAAAACGGTTTGTTTTATCATTAATTTATTTTTCTAACATGTATTAGAAATACCGCGAATAGTAGATTGTATTCGTTTTTCGTACTTCAAATATGAAAACAAAAAAGTTAATATTGTTTGTTTTTTCATTCGTCAATTTCAGAACAAAAAAGAGTATACACGGACCCGCAATCTATACAGTGCCCCTTTAATACCCAGTTCGCCGTTGACTGCTCAAATGTATTTTAATTAAGTATACTTGTTTCGTATAATTTAAGCACTAATTTTAGGAAAGTTTAACAGAACTATTAACATCAGTCAATATGTTCAGCACATCAACGATTTCCAGTACCTTTGCCGTGGACACAGTTCGTCAGGCCTCAGGGTCACATAACTCCACTCCAGTGCTCACAGGATTATATTATGGATACATCATTTATTCCCATAAAATTATTTTCAATCTGCATAGCAAGCAATGTAAAATGATACTTACCCCAAAACATTCAAATCAGACATAGTATTCATTGATTGATTCAGCATTAATATATATGTTAACAGGAAATGTGGTTTCGTAAGAAGGTGGTGTCAATAGTGTGACCATCTACTGTATATGAAACTACCTTTCTTGAGAAACCAGACCACCTTTCTTGAGAAACCAATCTTGCTTTTGCTCTCAAATAGGTTCTACCATATTAGTAAAACAGATCACCTAACTTCTGTTGACCAACATTGGCCGAACAAATGGTGATCATTCGGTGACTGTGTGGGGTTTATTGTCTTACAGTTTATCGCCGACCCCAAGGAGCTGCACACAGTGAAGAAGAATCTCCAACAACTGGACTTGCTGGTTAGCGAGGCACGACTCGAGTACGTACCGACGATGTTCATCAAGTTGACTGAGGAGCAATTACAAGTGGCCAGCCAGATGTTTGAACGTCTCGAAGAACTTGACGATGTGATACGTGTTTACGACAACATAGAAGCTCCTGTGTGATACCAGGTGGTCGAACAACCACGCACGTACACAGCTAGACAATTTTAGCTTCATCATCTATAATAATGTACAGGCACCTGATATATACTAGAGTGATACTAGGTGGTCTAATGGTCACGTACACAGCTGGATCCGTTTACGGTGTCGTCAATGACAACAGTGTAGCCGTTCATCAGTGATAGCTGGTTGTCTAGTGACCGTGTAAACAGTAGGACAATTATGCAATTTTGTCATCTGTAATAAAATCGAATTGGATTACTCAAGCCACCAAACGGTACTTTCTGCAGTTATTCTGTCAAGCAAGATTAGTGATAGCTTAATCCAACTATGAGATGTGTAAATGTAACAATGTCTGCCTAATTAACATTTACTGTTCATCATGTTAGTATCACCCTTATTAAAGAATCAAGAAAACCGGAAACTATACAACTGATGTGTCCAATATAACTGTTATGCAAGCACCAACACAAGTCATGAATAGTGATGAAATAAGGCCAAATGAATGACGTTTATTAAAGAGATTAAGTTAAAGAGGGCTCTACATCCCAAGGCCAGGCCTGTGACTGAGCCCATACTAGTCTCCTGTACCTCTGGATGACAGAGCCCACATTTCGGCATATACAACATTAGCAGTATTGTTATAGATATATAAAACAACAGCATTATTACTGTAATCACAGTAGACCTTATGCACTGTACCGTACTAACCAAGCACACCATTCATTCACACTAACTATAATCCCAACTACCTGCTGAAGAGTTACACTATATCAATATTTAGCCTAAACCTGTAAGTGGGGCCATTACGCCCAACTTACTAAAACCACCGGTGGAAGAGAAGCGAGCTGTCTCGGCATAAAAACCCCGTGAACACATTGTCCACCTGCACTAAGAAAATGGGGAAAGCATTGAGATCTGCTATCAACCCCTCTTCCACCAACGATGTACATGTTGTGTCCCTAATGCCATCAAAAATTGGGAGGGAAGGGAGGGCCAAAATTGTTGATGTGACCACTCTGTCTGCTTTCACAAAACGAAGAGCTCAAACCGGAAACTATACAACTGATGTGTCCAATATAACTTTTGTGTAACTTTGTGTAGAATGTTTGTTAAAAGCAAATGTTCACTTGATTTTTAATCATTAGGTTTTAACAAAATTACCGTGGCAATTTTTTTTTTGGACAAAAATTCAACATCGCCAGTACCATGCAAATTGTCCCAACTTTCTATCAGTTGTATTAATATGTAAATATTCAGATTCGTGTGAAATATAGTAGAGGGCCGCCATCATGAATTTCAAAATGGCGGTTCTATAAACACAGGTAGTATTGCTATGTTTAGTATACACTATTCCTTTTCCACTGATAATTGTTTCCTGTCAGTATTCGTTAATTTGAAATGGTTTGTAAACAGGGTGACAAACTAAAGATGACCGTCAGCATATTTGACATCACTGTTTGACAAGTTGAACTTTAAACCAAACCAAAGTGTTCCTAATTGCATGGATGGGATATTGGCGTTTTGGCCGAAAAACGCATTCGAAATCATTAGCGTCCATTTTTATGCGGCCAATGCCGCAGTACGTAAAATTTAACTTTCGGTGGAGAATGACTAAAGACTGTGATACCGAAAGTGTCACATTAGGCATAATTAGTGTGTTTTAATGACATGCTGCATGAAAAGTATTTGTTGGAACCATGGCCCATTTCAGCAAAGTGTACGTTTCAACGTAGGCCTATGCACGATTAGAAAAGGAAGTTGACGTTGCGCGGAACCTTATACTTCTACATGGTTGATCGGCATAGACATAGTCCACAAGTCTGAATTTTGACGTCGATGTATGCGAGCAAAATTTTCACGACCTAATCTGGAGAAATTAAAATTTGCTTATATTCCATACAGTCTGATAACGCCTGTCTAAAACGTTGTTGAGTTGGAATACGCTACTGGGATTGACGTATGTAACCAAGCTAACATTATTATTATGTCTCATGCGCTCGAGTAATCAGCCGCGCCGCTAGGCCAAAAAACACATTCTAAATCTAGGCAAGGAAGGACGAGTTCTTCGTCCTGCCCTATCCTATTGAATATGAACCGGTCATGGACTAAGCTGAGTAGTGTAACAGTGCAAGAAATGTTAGTGTATCAAAGCATAAGCTGACAAAGTGACTTGCGGTGTGATGGTACAAGTCCCCCCCACCCCCATTAAATGTGTGTTTGTTTTTGTGGTGAGCGTCAATGACAACGTCTGGTGGAAATCTAAATTTTATGAGACGTGTATTTTGTTGACTGTGAAAGGTGTGTGCAATTGAAGGGCAGACATGGTTTTAATAGGTGGCGCAGCGGCGATTTTTTTCTTCAAATATTACCAAGTTAGCAAACAACTTTTTCTACAGTGAAATACAGATTTGGCGACAGATTTCGGTGCCGGAGCGGTAGACCGTGAGGTTTTCCCAAAATTGAAGAAAAGGCGAATGTTACAATCGGTAATGCAGTAATCGACTGGTAATGTAATAATCGACCGGTAATGTAATAAATTTACCCATAATGTAATAATCGACCGGCAATGTAATACATCGAAGGCGTTGTCTTAGTGATGAAGATGATTATGACTACAGTAACGATGATGATTATGGTGATGAAGATGAAGACGTTGAGGGTCATTATTATTACGATCATGAGAACGACGACAATGACATCCTCAACCTCACCATTCCCCTCGACCTCATCGTCATTCTCACGTGCACCCTTATAACGGCTAGCCATGCTGACATCCTGTTGATCTTTACTAAAGTATACTTAACAAGCATTCTCAGAACAAGTCAGCCGTTTGTTTTCTGGGAGGACACACGGAATACCTGATCATCATTTGATCATATTAAGGGGTTATCTCAGACAATATAAGGGCATTTCAAAATACAATGTTAACGATTTATATTTTCAAAATATTAAAAACTTAAGGGTAGTAGTTAATCTCAGACAAATAATAATAATTATTGTTATAAAATGGAGCAGTTGAAACAATTAAAGGGTAATCCAAAAAACTAAGTTAAAGTTGAGTGTAGTTTCTCTCGACTTTATTCATATGAACGAATAAGGAGCACCTAATGTATTTTAAATTATGCCTAATATTAAGGGATTATATCAAAAGCAATTTTTAAAGAATAATCTAAAAAAAGAAGTCATCAAGTGGTCTTCTAAAAAAAGTTAATTAAATTAGGGGGACATCTCATAACAAGACATTGTTCTTCTAAAAAGTATCGTTACAAAATATATTAGGAGTCATTAACACATTAAAGAGCAGATAGTCTCAAAAAATGTAATGATCACCACAAAAAAATGAAGGGATCTTCTCAAAAACGTTAATGGATCATTTCCAAAATAGACGCGTTGATTAAAATAATCGGCTGATCATCTCAACACATTAAGGGATCACATCAAAACAATAATGGTCATCTCTCAATTATTAAGTGGTTTTCTCCAAAAAGTCATCTAAAATATAAATGTTTAATAAAACGAACAAGCTAATCATCTCGATGAATTAAAAGATCATCTTAGCATAATAAAGGGTCATCTCACAAATAAAGGGGTCTTCTCAACTAAGTTAAGGGACCATTTCAATATTTACTAAAATTAACTGGCTGATCATGTCAACTCATTCAGAGATCATCGCAAAACTTTATGGGGTCCTCTAATAAAATATTAGGGACTACTTAAAAATTAAAAACATTACGGTGTCGTTTCACAAAATATAAATGTTTATTAAAAAACTGATCATCCCAATAATTTTAGAAGACCATCGTAACACTAAATGGTCTTCTCATAAAATAAAGGGGTTATTTCAAAAATAGGCTTGTTTTATCAAACGACTTAGGGGAAAGCTCAAAATGTAATGTTAAGGAGTGATATTATTATTAATCTCAAAATAATAATAATATCGAAGATCAGCTTAAAGAGACAAAAGAGTAATCTTAAAAAATAAAATTATGTGTACTGTCTATCAATTTAAAAGTTCGCATAAACGAATAACGGGCATCTAATGTATTTTTTGTTAATATACCTAATGGTAATGTTAAGGAGTTATATCTCAAATATTGTAATCTTTTTGGACTTCATTCATAATAACAAATAACGAGCATCTAACGTCTTTTAAATATACTTGATATTAAGGGATTATATAAAAACAATTTAAAGAAACATTTAAAAGGTGTCATTAAGATGTCGTTTTATAATGAAATAGCTAATCGTCTCAACACATGACGAAAAAATATTTATGCAAGCAACAACACGGAGACAAATATAGATATGAAAAAGGCCGAATGGATGACGTTTGTTTATTATGGGGAACCAGTGTATAAGCCTTTTTGGCACACTGTAATATTTAAATAAAAGAAAAAAATATATAACCAAGTAGTCTTCTAAAAAAAAATTATTCAAGTGGTCACCTCATGAAAAAGAATGAGTTTTCTCAAAAGTATAATTACAAATTCACTAGTAGTTGATCAGCAAAATTTTAGGGTTTTTCTCAACAAAATTAAAGGGTCTTCTCAAAAATGTTAAGGAACCATTTCAAAAATAGCCATGTTGATTTCAAATAATTGGCTGATCATCTCAACACAGTAAGGAGGCATCTCAAAACAATAAGTAGTCATCTCACAATGAAGGGCTCTTGTTAAATAGGTCATTTCAAAAATGTAAACATAGTTAGAAACTGATCAATAAATTCAGTAAATAAGTGATTATCTAAAAAATACTAGGGTCATCTCATAAAAACGGGGTCTTCCCAAGCGCGGACGTTTGAGTACAATGAAACTACGCGCGGACGTCTTACCAGAATGCAATCTCAAAATGGCGATTCTTCTCTTCCCCATCTGTGCGCTGCTAGTGTCCCTTTTCGTAACCCAGCGACATATACACTTCATTAACTGCTATGTAATCAAAGGCAGGACTATAAGGAGGACGTTTCTAGTGTTTCCCTCGTATTCGGCCAAAAAAAAAAATTTGACGATTAGTTAGCACCAACACATTTACCGGTGATACATGTAATAAATATCAGTGTATTTTAGTTGCTAGTTAGAGGGGTTATTTAAACAATTAAGTGAGCACTATAACATATACATGTAGTAAAAAATGCTTTCAGCCTTTAAACCATAATCCCAGAAATTAAAGGGGATCTTTAAAATAAACAGCGATGACCTGAAAACATATAATCACAAGTTAATTTTAGATGATTCTCTTACTATATTTTAGATGACCATTTATGTTTTGATGGTCCCTTACATTTTGTATCTGATTTCTTACATATACATTTTGGTGACACTTCAATTTTATGAGATGACCCCTTAACGTTTTTCAGATGATCAGTTGGTTACTTTATAAAATTACCATTACATGTTTCAAAATTATTCCATAATTTAATAATAAAATCTGCTTAATTTATGCAGATAACCCCTACATTTGCAATAAACTAATTTATATTGATGACCCTTTGTTTTTGTATTTTGTGATTAATTTTGACATGATTAAATTTCTCTTAATTGCACAAACTGACCGCTTCTTTTTATTATTCAACAAGGTAAGTGTTTCAGTGATCCTTGGTTTTTTTATAAGACCCATACACTCTTAGATCAACCCTTAATTTGTTGAGATGATCAGCTCCTTAATTTGTTAATGACTACGTATGTATTTCGTAACGACACTTCTTGAGAAGACTAATTTTGTATTAGATGACCCTTTACTTTAATTAACGTTTTCTTAAAAAACACCACTTGATTTTATGAAATGATCCTGACTCGTATTGAGATCATCTGCTGGTTTGTTCTAAAATGACCTCTCCAAAACTTTTTTTCTTTAAATTGGTTGTGACATAATCTCTATCATTAGGCATTTTTTTTAAATACATTAGACACCCGTTATTCGTTTATACCCTTTTAGTTGTTTCAGATAACACTTAAGTTTAGGTTTTTGTGATTACCTCTGTAATTGTTGTGGTTGATTATTATTATTTTATTACTATTATTATTTCGAGATTACACTTAATTCTAATAATTTTATAATAACACTCTTTCAAGTTGTTTGATAAACCCCTTTATTGAGAGATGACTATGTATTTTTTTAAGAAGGTCCCTTAATGTGTTGAGATGATCAACCAATTATTTTAGCAACACGTTTCTTTTGGCAATGATCCCTTAACCTTTTTGAGAAGGCCCCTTTATTTTATGAGATTACCATTTAATGTTATGATGGTTTTTCAAATTTATTGTGACAATCAGTTAGTTGTTTTTAATGAACGTTTACAGTGTCTGTGAAACAACATCATAATGTATTTTGAGAAAAACCTTATTATTTATGAGAAGACCCTTTAATGTTTGAGATGATCCCTGAATCTGTTGACTCGACCGGCCAGTTAATTTTAATCAATACTTGTATGTTTTGTAATGTTCCCTTAACTTAGTTGAGAAAACTTCTTTATTTCTGAAATGAACCTTTATTATTTTAAGATGATCTTTTAATTCATTGAGACAGACCATGTTCATTTTAATGAACATTTTTGATATGACCTTTTATTAGAAAACCCCTTTATTGAGAGTTGAGCACTTATTGTTTTGAGATGATCGGTTAATGTCTTAATGACGTCTTACATGTTTTGTACTGAAACTTGAGAAGAACCATTCTTTTTATGAGGTGTCCCTTTAATTAAATTAATTTTTTTTCGAGAAGATGGTCTTGATTTTATGAGATGACCCCACCGTGTATTGATATGACCAGCTAGTTCATTATAAAATGACCCCTTAATGACATCTTTTAAAATCATGTTTTAGATTCTTTTTTATATAATATCTTAATATTAGGCATATTTAAAATACATTAGGTGCACGTTGTTCGTTTATATGAATGATGTCGAATGGGATTACATTTAACTTTAACTTAGTTTTTTAAAGATTACCCCTTAATTGTTTCAGCTGTTCGTTTTTATTATTTTGCAATTACCCTTAAGTTTCTAGTAACTTTACAATATCTCTCCGTAAGATTGCATTTTGAGATTTCCCCTAAATTGTTTGAGATGTCGTCGTCCTCAGCATCGTAATAATCATTACCCTCATGGTTTTCATCGTTGTCATCATTATCATTGTTGTAATCATCGTCATCATAGTCATAATCATCAACACCTTCCTATCACTAAGACGACGCCTTCATTGTCTTCATCTTCTTCCTCCTCGTCATCATTATTATGTATTACCCTCATCATCCATGACATTATCAACATTATTACCATTGTTATAATCGTTATCATCATCGTCGTAATAATAATCATCATCATCATCACCATCGTTATATTCATCACCATTACTAAGGTGATCCCTTAATTGTCTTCATTTTCTACGTCGTCGTCATCGTAATCATTTATCATCCTCGTCATCATTGTCTTCGTTATCATTACTAACATCATCATCATCACCTTCATTATCATTGTCATCATAATCAACTTAGTCGTTTTATTACATTACCGGTCGATTTATTACATTACCGGTCGATTATTATATTACCGCTAAAGCAGGCGATTTGGCACCTCTGTGTGAAATATGATGACTGCCGGGTCCGAGGAAAAAGTCGACTTTTTAAAAGCGAAAATCTACGTAAACGAGTTCGAGTTATTTTGGAGTGCAGTGTATTCTTCTACGCTGTATGTGCATGGGATTGTTTTTGCATTGTTCCTTTCTTCGGGGAGTTTGTGTCATTTCTGTTTTCGTTGAAACTTTAGTCGCCCTGTTCTGTTATGTTTGTCAGCCACCACTGTACATTCGCAATGTTTACTTAACAAGTACTCGTATTTCAAGTATAATGTCTACATGTCTAATACAAACATATTCATACACATTCAGTTGTTTGTCTAAATGTTTTTTTTCTGTTGGTGGTCGTGTATCCACGTTTATAGCTGGTTCAATTGCTGTTGGTGTTTGGCCGCTCATAGAAACATTACTGGTTGTCTGAACATTCACTGACTACTGTAACAAATTGATACCCCATGTTTGATCAATAATTGTAACCTCGGAAACATTATAAATGTCACAAAAGTATCTGTGTAGTGATTGTACAAGTTGAGTGGATATGCCCGTGCGATGTCGCAATAAGGTGAATCTGCATTCTTCCCATACGCAGATGCAGCGACTTGGATGATCAATGCAGAATCTCATCCAGTGTACCGTGAGATACGGCGACGAACTAACGGATTCTACATTGAATACTCGACTACTCGTCTTGGTTATACACAATGTTAGACAACGAGCGTGAGTTCATTAAATGATATTGATGTTACTTTAGGGTGGTGGTGGTCATGCTGTTGCTGCTGCCGTGCCCCTGCTGCCTGTTGCTGCTACTGCTGCTCTTGCTGCTGCCCCAGCTGCTGCTGCTGCTGCTGCTGCTGCTCTTGCTGCTGCTGGAGGTATGTGTTAGTTTCAAATTATGATGATCCATATTTTATCAATTGTGCTCTTAATAAGTGTATACATGTTTCAAAGTATCTGTACAGTGATTGTATAATAGGGTGTTCAAAACATATGCTTAAATGTCATTGTGCTCAACCTTCGTCTGTTGTATTTTGCCTCACCCAAATTAGCTTTGCAAAATCACATGCCTTACAAAGGTATTGTAGATGTCTCTCCACAAGGCCAAAGTTTACTGAGGTTTAGGGCTGGGGCTAGCCTGGGGTTAGCATTTTCTTGTCCGTACACTTTCAAAAAGAAAACAACAGTTTCTCGAGTTGAAATTAGCTTAAAATGTCAAGGAATCATAACATTACTCGATTGAAAGAAACGTTTTGTTAGTATTATTGTTCACAGACGCCGGAACGAAGCACACCCCTTATTACACAGCTAATCGTATATCCACCCCTCATCAGAATATTGTTGTTAGTTGTGATTCAACGGTTTGAGCTGTGGCTCTGCGCGTGGACGCATTCTGCCTTTACTAATCGACTACTCGTCTTTGTTATACACAATGATAGGCAACGAGCGTAAGGTCATTAAGTGTGTGTGTATGTGTGTGCGTGCGTGCGTGCGCGTGTGTGTACGTATGGTGCTGGAGGGTGTGGTGGTAATGGTTGCAGTGGTGGGAGTGGTGGTGGTGTTGGATATTGGAAATCCATGGTATTATTTACATTCGATTAATAATAATTATTGTAGGACTACTGGTGATCATTAAGTCTCTAATGTTATCCTTCTCATTGCCATCTCTATAGTCTGAATATCATCATAACCGTCCAATATATAGCGAACATTTTCAGGAAATAGCACATTTTGCTCGCTTGTCTTAGGGATTTAATTCTGTCAGTACCGCCTAGGAAAGTAAAACTCTCCAGCAGTGTGTGTGACGCACGCACGCACGCACGCACGTGTGCTTGTGCACGTGTGTCTGTGCGTGTATGGTGTGTGCGTGTGGTTGTGTGCGCGTGCGCGTGCGTGTTGATTTTGCTTTTGTATATTCCAACTGATAGTTCTAATTGTTCTAGACTATGATCAACATCTTCATCCGGTGCTTAAGATGCACGTACATGAAATCATGTACACCCAGCTATAATTATTATTTATGATTGTCCAAATTATTTCTGCAGTATGTTTCTAACTCAAGTTCTTCTTCAATAAATAATTAGTATGTATTGCAATGAACACCACCCCCTCTCTTATTTCCTCGTTTATAGTTTCTGTAAACTTTGAAATCATGTGGAAAATATTCAGCATAAAAATATTGATGAGCCAGGATTATGTACCCATAATGAGGTCTGGTTAGTTATTGTCAATATCCGGCTGTACGAAGTCATGGACAGAAACCAAGGAAGAGGGATTCACCTTTCAGTGCGTGGGGTGTTGGAAGGTGAAATGTCTGGAGAAAGAGGTAGCTAGGTTGGTAGATATTGTGAAGGGGATGGAGATGAGAATCAGCAAGAAGACAGACGGAATGGAGAGAGACGACAGGAATAAAGTTGGGAATACTGTGAAACTGAAGGAGCAGAGTAGTGGCAACAAGACCGAGGAAAGGAGACTGAGAGGAGGGAAGGTGATCGGAGGGGAAGAAAGTGGAGGATCGACGGCAGGAAATGTGACAGGTGTGAAGGTGGCAGGAGAGAAAGTGACCGTAGAGAAAGAGGTAGGAGGGAAAAAGAGACGGGAGAGGAGAGAAGGAAATGCAATGGGAGGAAAGATGACGGGAAGAAAGGAAGTGAGAGTACATGTGACAGAAGAGAAGCCGGGAGGGACGATGACAGGAAGAAAGGTGACAAGAGAAACAGCGTCAGGAAAGAATGGAACGGACGAGATTGTGACGGGAGAGCAGAAGACAGGGGAACAAGATTACAACCAGACAGATGCAAACCGTAGAAAGAGCTACACTGAGGCAGTGATTGAGGGGGCAATGAGGAAAGAGAGGGTGTTTATGGGCGATTCGATTATGAGAAAGACAGATAAGACTCTAAGCGAGGGGGAGGACGTCGTTGTTTGTCTACCGGGGGCTGGGATAGAACATGTAACTGAAAGGGTAGAGAAGGTACTGGGGCATGGCAAGGGAGGGTCTATACTAGTACATGTAGGGACAAATAACGCAGAGAGGGAGGGAACAACTGGGATAGTTCAGAAGTACAGACAGTTAGTGAAGAAGTTAAAGAAGACAAGAGTAGAACAGATTATCCTCTCAGGAATTTTGTCAGTAATGGGAGGAAGGGGGCCGACATATAGAAACTGCAAGAGGATGGCGATCAACGCACTAGTTGAGCAGATGTGTAAAGAAGAGGGGGTGGGATTCGTAGATTTATGGGGATACTTTGTTGGGAGGGAAGATATGTACATGAGAGATGGCCTACATCTAAGTGGAAAGGGGGCAGCAGTTTTCTCAGAGAATTTGCTGCAATCTGTTGACAGTGGGACAGGCTGCATCTATTTAAACTAGATTCGCAGGGGGGATTCACAGAGAAGCCTGAAACTGGAGGCATAGATAAAGACAGCAGAAATAAATCGGCAAAGAACAGCCTGGAAAACTGTTCTGAATCAGGATATAAATGCATTTGTTTAAATGCAAGGAGCATAGTAAACAAAAGAAGTGAACTAAACATTATGGTAGAAGATATTGACCCTCACATAATAGGTATAACCGAATCGTGGGCCTCCACTGATATATCAGATGCCGAATTGGGACTAACAGGATATGTAAATGTTTAGGAAAGATAGAATAGGAAGAAAGGGAGGTGGAGTTATTTTATATATTAAAGAATCTATCCAGGCTTATGAAATAAAATTAGAAAGAGAAGCAGATTGCGAAGAAGCTGTTTGGTGTAACATAGTTACAGGAAACTCAACGTTAACAGTTGGGTTAGTTTATCGAAGTCCAAACATAAGCATAGAAGAGAATGAAAAAATACAAAACGCTATAAGGGAAGTAAGCAAACGGAACTGTATTATTATGGGGGACTTTAACCATGGGCATATACAATGGAAATCTCTACAGAGTATGGGGAGTGAGGACCACAAGTTTTTAGTTTTAGTACAAGATAGTTTCCTTTCTCAACATGTGCTAGAACCAACCAGGGGAGAGAATGTGTTAGACTTAGTTTTGTCCTCACAGAAAGAATTAGTTGACAATGTCAAGATATGTGAGCCACTGGGGAGTAGTGATCACAACCTCATCTAGATATCATCTATTTAGATTTTCAAAAAGCTTTCGACAAAGTACCACATCAAAGATTACTCCTTAAGCTAAAGGCCCATGGCATAGGAAATGGTATAATAAACTGGATAGAAAAATGGCTGAATGACAGAAGACAACGTGTAGTAGTTGATGGGGAGGCTTCAAACTGGAAATCGGTATTGAGTGGGGTACCACAGGGATCAGTACTAGGACCTATATTATTCTTAATATATATCAACGATTTGGACGATGATATAACAAGCAAGGTGTTGAAATTTGCGGATGATACAAAAGTGTTTAGTAGGATTAAAAGTGATGGAGACAGACAGCATTTACAAGATGATCTTGATAGGTTGATCAAATGGTCTGAAAAGTGGCAAATGCTGTTCAATTTTGGGAAATGTAAATGCCTCCACACAGGTCATGGGAATGAAGAGGTAAAATATAAAATGGAGGGTACTGTTCTAAGTACTACTGTAAAAGAAAAGGACTTAGGGTTAACCATTAGTGCTGATGTGAAGGTTTCAGAGCAGTGCGGAATTGCAGCGTCAAAGGGAAATCAAATCCTTGGATTAATTAGGCGAAATATAGCGTATAAGAAAAAAGAATTAATAGTACCGCTGTACAAAACAATAATGAGGCCTCATTTAAAATATTGTATACAAGCATGGAGGCCATATCGCAAGAAGGACATAGATATGCTAGAAAGAGTACAGAGGAGAGCGACTAAAATGATACCAAATCTGAGGGATCTTAGTTACGAAATACGCCTAAAAGAATGTGGTTTAACAACACTAGAGACCAGGAGATTGAGAGGAGATCACATAGAAGTGTTTAAAATATTGAATGGTTATGAAAATATTGATAGAAACATTTTTTTCTCAGTTAAGAAAGATAGAAGGACCAGAGGACATGAAGCTACATTAGTAAAGGAGCAGTGCAGATTAGATATCAGAAAGTTCTCATTCTCACAAAGGACTGTAAATGAATGGAACAGATTATCTACTGATTGTGTTGGTGCTAGTAGCGTGAATATGTTTAAAAATAAAATCGACACACACCTTAAAAAGGCGGGATACATGTAGATAAAAAGTATTGGACTCTCGATAAGCCAAAAGGCTTCCTTGTCCAACTGCCATCCAGAGTAATTTTCTGGATGACAATCTTGTTAAATATCTTGTTGTCAATGACTGGAAGGAATTAAAATTCTTTTGTTAATGATTGGTAATTTGTGTTGATAATTATTTTCAAAGTTGTTTCTATGTTTTGGAAACATGTTGATACGTATGTTATTGCATCATATTGGAAGGGAATGAGGCATGACGTAGTGGTCCGATGTAGATATAATGTTGAAATATATTATTGAACATTCGATAACATATAATCTAAACACGCACAATTGGAATTTGGCACTCCACATTTGTAACAATTCTGTGAGGCGTTTTAATGTTGCATTGGAGCATAAATATTGTCGCTAACATTCTCACACTGTGTGTGATACCGTGTACTTCATGTGTCTGAAAAAATTGACTTCTCTCTTAATATTTGATATATTAATCGGTTCGATATAATTTAGTATGGACGGTGAAAATGAACATTTATTATATACTATTTTATTATACTGGAGAAAATCAATTGTCAGAATGAGCAGGTGTAACAATAAAATAGTCAAGACGAACCTCCCTCTTCAGTAAACAAATATCGTTACGGGCCTGTAGATGGTGTATGTTTGAACAACTATGGTCAGAAAGACGCGTGAAAGAATGTGGCGGCTTGCTTCATAGGAACGTCTAGTGTGCCATGGAAAGGCCTCCTCCGAAATATACCTAAACCAGCTGAAAGCGAGTACCAAAGATATATGTGCTTCGGCATCTTCTGGTTTGTCCTTCGATATTATATAATTGTTGTTTCGTGTGTATATATATATATATATGCCAGTCAGTGTACGCGTGGTTACGGTAGGTTTGTTCGAACATTTGATCTGACTTTCCTCGTGGTACCATTATATTACGCAATAACCTCCAGTTAAATATAACCTCAAAGAATCACGTAATGTGATGCCCAAAGCCCATACAGTTTGGTACTGCGTCCTGTACAATACAAAAAACAGACACAACAAGTTGCGGGTAATTATTTTATTACCTCTTTTTACATGCTTAGATTAGTTCCCTTGAAAACATAACTATCAAAGAAAAGTAACAAGTGTGGGCACAACAAGAACCTGATTAGTGCAAAACAAAACGTGTCTCTTATAACCAACACGTATACACATAACATACACGTGTCTCTTATAGCCAATACGAATACACGTAATATATACGTGGCACGCCTGACCTATGTGTGTCTACATTAGTGATCGCAACAAAAATATCATCATTTAAACACAACACTTTTTGGCCTTATTATATTGAATCGCTTATCGAAAGCTGGATATAGCATTTTATTAATTACGTACTCCAATAGTTATACTAAATATTTGTTGCACAATATATATAATTAGTTAACCGCAACCAGCACACTCGTATACATATGTTTGACAAAACATCAAAACGTATGTATTTATAAAGCCAACAAACACAAAGCACCTTAATTATTATATAATACCAGGTCAACAATATAGCAAGCAAATTGTCTTAGATACAAAATCAAGCATTTCGTTTGAGCAAAATTGAAACAAAAATGTTTGTGTTGAAATGAGTCAACACTTGACTTTGGTGTAGACTGGATCATATTATATATGTAGCGAAAATTGTAGGTAACATTTCAATCATTACATACTCCAACATCTGCTATCTGATCATGTTTTAAGCGTAACGGACACGTTCGAATAATTATGATCCGTTTAATAATCGTACTTGTCAATTTATCAGTAATGTATTAGTTGTCTGCATTCTTCTGTATGTTCGTCGGTAGGTTGATTTTCGATGAACGTCCATCTTGCCCTGCAAGCATAAAGTCACGTGTTTGTCATGTGACACGTTGTTGACGTCATAATAGCCTCAGATGTTGAGAGAAGAGGATTGGTATTTCGAGTCAACGTTTCTAGTGTACCACGTTTTAGTATAAAGAAAAGCGGACAGCTGTAATCAAAGCAACAGTTAGGCCTCGTTTAGAACAATGTTCACACTTGTGGAAGTTAGCTATTCCATAAAAAAGGCAAGAAAGAATACAGATGTGAGCGACTAAAATGATTCCAGAACTAAGAGATTATAGTTACGAAATACGCCTAAAAGAATGTGGTTTGACAATATTAATGATCAGGAGATTAAGAGGAGATCAGATAATTTATGAAATGGTTATGAATATATTGGTAAAACTATTGTTTTCTCAGTTAATAAAGATAGAAGGACTAGAGGAATTGGAATAACATTAATGAAGGAACGGTGTACGTTATATGTAAGAAAGTATTTACTAACAGAGGAATATGCATGAAAGAAATATATTATCTGCTTATTGTATGGGTGCTGGCAGCGTGATTGCGCTTAACACGGAAATTGCGTTTATAAATAATAATAACTTTATTTAGACACTAAAATCCAAATCAGAACTCTGTTCAGTAGTGTTGACAATAGTAGTTAGAAATTATCAGAAATAAATATAATCATAAATAAAACATATAAATACAAAACTGAACTAGATAAACTAAATCAAAGATGACATTGGTGTAAATTATATTATATATCATCAGTAGTCAAAATAAGTATATATATATATATATATATACATAAATATATAAAAACAACTATATAGTAAATTGCGAGATAAATATATTATAAATATATATTAGTTAATTAATACATAATAAATAACTTCAGTAATATATTATTAGTTTCAATTAAAATTTCAAATAATAAAATAAATATGGGGTATGACGACTAAATAAAAATTTATTACGACTAAACATTAAAAGTTTATGTTAGTCAAAGGTGTATTGTCTTAATAGCCTCCTTATGAAATAATACAAAGTGAGTGTTCTGTGATGCGGCCAATTTTGGTTTTATAAATATATACACTGTATACATATAATATTGTAATCCAGTTGTGAATATCGATATCGTATCAAGTTAATTATGGTAGCAACACCTGCATTTTCCATATGAAATAATAAAAGTATCAAAATCAGTTGTTTTAATTTAGCCGTGTCAATACGTGCACGTTCACATCATTGATTGAACATATACATTTTGGTAACATTTCCTCTCCAGCAAAAATAGTTTGGCCTCTCGGCACACCACAACGTCGCCAATCTTACATTCACGGGCGAATTTAGGGGTTGTGTAGTGCCATCGTAAATTTATGAAACATTGCCTATTTTTGTAATTTCCCACGTTTCTTCAGTTCACACATTTGAATAAATGAGTTCCTGGCTATAGATAGTGGTGGATGAACGAATAGTCTCCGCGCTGTGATTGTGGCGTGGCTGAAGCGGAGTTGGTATTTTAGTGAACAGATTTGCCAACGAGTGAAGAGTGGAGCCCTTTGAACGATTTCCATGACTGAACATTGCTCTATGCATGAATTTACATTTACAGTGACAGTCCGAACAAAACAAGAACCATTTGTCAAGATTGTGATTTTAATAACTTAACATAGGTTGGTAGCGTCTGTGAAAGACTGCATTTAGGGTTACAATGTAAAGCTATGGTTGGCTGACTCGTGTTAGGGTTGCCCTGTAGGCCATTGATGGCTATCCAGTGGTTATGCAATACTGTGAAGGAACAGGAGTGGTGGCCTAAGGTCAGATTTTAAAGAACCGGGCAAATATCATTATAGTTAGGGTAGACAGGGAGGATTGTCGAATACAACGTGTAATATTGATAACATGATTGGCCGTTCCATATGAATAGATATGGTGATACGGACGTAAATTTAAATTGGTTAATCTTATGGCGTATAGGGATGTAGTTATAATGAAGATTTTATACTTGTTGATTTAGAGTATCACCTATTGGATGGTGTTGAAATTGTTACAATGGAGTCAGCATCAGCAGGGATCACATGACTGATGCTAGGTATAGGGTGGAGTTACTGAGGTTTGAAGGTAGAATAGAACAGACGAGTCCAGAACCCGACAGAGCAAAGAAATGTAATCTGGTCTCTTATGTGGAGACAAACCATTACGGTGCGGTTAGTCTTTACCCAGTGGTGGCTTTGACGTTGAATTTCTCCATGCATATATAGAGTGGAAGAAATACCGGAGGTATATATATATATATATATTATGAGTGAATGTTAGATAAAGGTATTGGCTTAAACTTCTGGTTTTTACATTGTTATAATTGTGTCAAAAGGGTGTGGTCAATAATAAATAAGTATGGCCAGCGCAATTGTACTGGTAGCTCGAGATTTATGCGGGGTGGCGAATCATCGCTCTGTTAAGTGAATGTTAGATAGTAACAAGAAGCGAACATATATTGTATTACGGTGTCACAGATAATGGTTATTGGTGTATAGTTTGTGGGGACTTGGAATACGTAAGTTGGTGGGGTTGTTTATTAGTAATTGGATATTGGGTCCGGATATGTATATATCTATGGTGACATTACCTACATATGTTTGTGTGTAAGTACTATGATTGTATGTGGTGTCGATGGAAAAACATGATATGAAGGGTGTAGTTTACACACCAAGGAATAAGAATATTTTACTATTATAGTTATCATTTATTGTAGTGTCGGGCGGGGTGAAGTCTGACAAAGTGCACTCGAGGGCGGTAGACGCCAAGTAACACCTCATGTAACAACAGTGCGAGAGTAGACGGCTAACGCGACAATGGAGAATGCACACCCGAAGAGGGAATTCCCGACGAACCGAGCGAGAACTACTTCGCTCGACTGCTGAGGGACAAATTATCCTCAAGTTGACAGTGATGACGAAATGTGGTATCGTTCTTTATAAACATTATGTTCTCGCATCTCTACATTGCGAGTGCCACGCAGACAGCCCTAGGGTGTTGAACTTGTGTGCCTATATGGCGATTATGTTATAGAATCTTGATGAAATAGAATAGGATTGAAGAACTGGTCAATCTTTGTGTACCTACGAAGTGTTACGATATAGATGTGTGTACGTAAGACTTTGTATGATAAGAGGTTAGGGAGGCTGACGAGTCTTCCTTGAAGAATCGCTGTATTTTGTTGTTTGGAAGATGGGTAAATAAATTTGGAAAATTCTTTAATTGTGTATAACTACTTCCCTTCTGATATATCTCAGAACCCGGATATTTATTAGCAAGGCCGTTTCACCTGGCGGTTCTTGACACATATTTTACTCGATCAATACGCAAGCTTACCGAAGATCTATATCCCGTTGCGACATTGACGCATCGGACGAAGCTCGTAGAACTTGCCACAGTTGTTCGATTGTTCGCAGCACCATTTCTTTGGTACCACGTCGTTCTCTTGATGCATATCTGCTTTTCCCGGGTGATACAGGAACAGTTGACTGCCACGACCGTCCTTCGCCGTGATGACTTTCCCCAGTTGATTGTAGCAACAGTACTGCAACGCGTGAAACGAAATCGTATTAGGAATGTGGGCCAGGCAGAAGCAGACACGCCCAGAACAGCGTGGACTCGCTTTTTGATCGACCCTCGCCAGAAAAAGTGCGGTGCCAACTGGTAGTCCAGAAGTCACATCAAGGAGCCTGGATAATCTAGGCTAAAACAGCGTAGCCATTATTCGACATAACAGCCGAACGTTACGAAGAAAGACAAATGCGTTCGTCTTTCTGTAGTCATCTAATTAGACACAGCGTACTTCTGAACGAACACCACAATATTTATCTGTACAAACAGGTGTTCCTGGGTACTCTTGGCACATTAGTTACAGTTATACCAAATTGACGGTAAGCCTGGAATAACTCACCTGAGTTGACCGATCGCTTTGATGCCGTTCGTAATAACATATGGAATTACATCCGGTCTTGGACACGAAGCGCTTCCAGTCGAACATCCAGCGGTCTTCCTTCGCAAGCATCGCTAGGTCGCACGGACAAGCGGTGGCACCTTTTAAGTGTTGTTTGATGTTGTTCAGATTTTTTTTTCCGGCCTGATACCACTTCATACAACTCAGGTGACCGGAAGACGTAGTCGAATCCGTCAGTGGAAAGAAGAATGTGCCCTTCTCGCCTAAAACACAGCACCATGCAGTAAACTGAGCGATGCATAATTTTTTAAAGATTATGATTGTAATAATACTATGTGATTTGGAATACGCACAAACACAAACGCATACACGTAAGCGGATGCACACAAACACACAAATATTCACTGATATAGAGAAATAAATTCACGCACACCGTTCCTTAGGAATTGCTATTCCTGGCAGCAACTATTTGATGCTTTAGGTAAATTTAATTTCCTTACACCTTTTCCGGCATGTTTTCTTTAAGTCGGCGCCAACTCACCCGTATTTCCCTCCAGATCTGCAATGCGAAAAGCGTTCGCGGTATTTGACCATCCCACTGTTTTGGTATGGTCCTTGTCCTTGTGTGTCGCGAAGTAGCCGATAGTGCTAGGACGTACGATCACAGTGCTGTCCCAGCCGGTTGACTTGTATAGATAGAGCACGTACGTCTTCTTCTTCTTCCTGTCACTCATAAACACCATTTGAAAGGTGTTCGGCTGTCAACGACAAGGCGTATGAATTAAGGTACACAGCGTTTGTGGTAGTGCGTTTGTTAACATATTTCAATGGCATAATCCTCTTAATTCAATAAATGTGGTACACCTATCCGGAGAATGGTTATTTTGGCAAGGAATCGTAACTATATTTCTGGATGCATCAAACAGAAACAGCGATCTACCTCGGCGGGAGAACAACGAGTTGTTCCATGTGCGTGACGTTATCCGAACAGAACATCAAACGCTATTGACGAAGCCTATTTGATCTGAGGCGAGCGTCTGTGCGACATGTAATGCTAATATTTGCATACTATTAAGAAGAAAAACATTAAATGAACAATTCCTGTCTTGAAGAATGTTCAAAATTGTATTTAGTTCCCCTTGAAAAAAAACTGATGGATTTGGCGCATTATGAGAACAAAGTAATTTTGACCACACTCGTATATTGCATTTAAAATTATCTTTGAAAAATAAACATTTATAAATATAATAAATAAACGTTACACATTTGTACTATTACTCAAGTTTGACATAAAGTGATTTCAGGCCTTTTCTGGAACGGAGCTCCACAAACCCGCGCGCACACGTGCACACGTGCACACGCGCACACGCACAAACTAACAAACAATGTGCCTTGGTGTTGAAAGGATATTTAGCACTCTTCCTTTCCTATCAGAACTTAAACTATTTTTGCAGCGGCGCCACGGCATATATTCTAAGGCTAAGCGAAATTGATGTCATTAATTGTGTACAGTTTTATGTGGCTCCGTACCCAACCACCACAATGTTTGAAGCCGATATACGACAATTGTGATGTAGCAGCAAAAGGCACATAAGTAGTTAGTGATAATTTGATTGAAACATCACTTTTACCCGCGATAACAATGGCGATAACCGCATCACACTTGTACACAATCTTGACCTCTCTAGGAAATATTCAGCCACGCTTCAATTACTGCGCGAAGACTCCGTATATGTATATATATATATATATATATATATATATATATATATATATATATATATATATATATATATATGTATATGTATATATATATATATATATATTATAAACACACACACACACACACACTCACTAAGAAACACCACAGAATAATATACCTTGTCACGGGTGGAGTTGTACTTCGTCCGAGGAAGCATGTTTTCCCACGTGGCCACCAATGCCCAGTCGGGATCGACGTCAGATTCACCAGAGTACTTTTTGATTTGCTCTTTAGCCATTTTCATAATGGCATCCGTTCTCGTTTTGTCGGCAGAGCTACTGGGGGGTTTTCTACTGTCGTATACGTGATAGTATGTCTTGCCGTGGGCGCAGTCGCTGTCAGCCCATAACGGCGCTAGCATGCCATAACCATGTTTTCTGGCGCGTTTCTTCACTTTGTCAGTCATTGCTTTCGCGAAGTCTACAGGACTTCTGCGACCTAACCTCTGGGATAGCGACACGTAGCCGTTTGTGTATATCTGTAAATGACGAAATAAGACGATAATAGCGCAATATTCCTTATTAGGGGCCAACCATCACCCTGCGGGTGAGACGGGTGTCTGGGCAAGTTATACGAAGTGCTACATGCTACACCTGGTCTGGAGCTGTGTCGATGTCAGACTAATTGCATTAATTGCTATACCAACAGCCAGCAGCCATGTTACATCATTGTTAGCCTGTATGTCTACTTGTGTCCCACTAAACACAATATTTTATGACACGGGGAGGGGATTTAAAGGGGATTTTCTCGTTGGCTTATATCGCACAATCATATCATACTATATAAATACTGTATCTGTATTATAAAACAGAATGTGCATGTATGTTTTTTGTATGTCTATTTGTTTGTTTGTTTGTCCGTCCAGTCATATCTTCGCCAGTTTCGCATCTATTTATAGCGATGTAATATTGATGGGCATGCTAGCGAGACCATTAAGAGTGGTTCGTAAATTTATATATTTTGAATTTCCCCCGTGGCATGGGGATTTGGCGGCGCAAAGCTCTACCTAACATTGCAACGGTGGGATTTAACGTTTATGTGTCATCGATAAACAATCCCTGTCCTAAAAAAGTAAAGGTAAGTGCTTATATAGCGCAGTATCCAGTCCTCACGACTGCTCAAAGCGCTTTACACTTTGCTCCCTGGCAGACCTGTTCAATCGAACACCATCTCGACTTCTCTGGGAAGCATTCAGCCACGCTGCAATTAATGCGCGATGACTATTCTACCACTGTCTATCGCCAGGTACTCATTCATACAGCTGAGTGAACAGAAGCAATGTAGAGTTAACGAACTTGCCAAATGTTCGACACCGTCGCACAGGATTCTGCTCGCGTTAACAGGTTGGCGTGGCCAATAACCCAGGATGTTATTACTGCTGTGAATTGGTGTTGTGAACACATCTAAATACGTTTTACTTCTGTGAATTATCAACACTTTTGCATGTAAGATTGAGGTAATCAAAATCATGAAACCTGTCGGGCATGAGTGCTCTTATTTGGCTCTGGAAGAAATTTTTACAGTGCTGTTCAAGTGTTGACAGTAATTACGTTCCACTTCCTTCCAAATATACCTCAACAGTGGTGGCATCATTCTCCACCCAAAGGTGTTGAAATGCATGCCCGCATCAAACAACTTTTGTTGTTGCTACAACAAACGAGAAGCGATCAATCCATCTATCCTGGAAATTGTGTACAGCGTTGGGAAAAGAGAAGGCCCACTTACGTGAAACCAGCTCGTTTATCTGGACCTCTTACAGATGCAGCATCATCAGCACAACGGATTAACCACGTATCTGTGTTAACCGTCCGATCAGAAAATGAGCTCATGGATGGCAATCAACATAATCACAAGGTAACATTTTGAGTTCGAAAATGTTATGAGCTACTTGCCCAATATCAATCATTGTCCCAGATATGTTGCGCAGCGCCTTGAATATAATGTCCTCTTTCAGCTTGAAAACGTTGCACAGTTGTGCTCTGTTCGCAAAGGCCACTATACTAGCATTGAATCACCCCAACCAGTAACGGATAATTGTTCTCATGATGGGCAATTTCCATATGAAGCTTAGATGTGACTCGCATGGAAAGGATTCAAGGAATGGAGTTAAATCATTCTTGGCCCAAGTTTAACAATACCTTTCACACACTGCAGAGTATTCATACGAATACCTGTCACAAAACTGTTGTTGCTGTTGTGGTGATTGCTGTTGCATATACATATATCCCAGACTTACTCAGGCCTGTCTGGATGTTCTGCGTCAACGGCATGGCCATCTAGCACGGTTCTGGATGACGTACGTCTACTGGCGAGCATCCTGCTTGGGCTGTTGCGACGTGACAGGGAGGACAACTCGAATCATTACTTGGTATGCATACAAAAAATGACTCTCTGGTGCCTCGCTTTGGGCAAGGTAAAAAACGCAAGGAACCTACATATGTGTTATGCATTGATGGCTTGAAAAAGAGTGTCCAATGATGTACCAACATTTCCCGCGAGGTTACTTTTCCTAATATTTTAAACAAGGCAACCAACTCGACCAAATCGCAATGGACCAACATTACGGAAGAAATGATCAACAAGGATGTGCGATTGCAGGAGGAACAAAAGGCTGATAATTCACAGCAGCATTATAGAGCATATAGAAGGAAACATACATCGGCGTCCGAAGCTGCATCTGACGTGGCTGCATCTTTCGGACTGGACCTGTACATGCCTCTCTCGTAAGTTTGATGCATTCCTCTTCATAGATGACGAAAGTTATTCGACTACCCAGCTTCTTCCTTTTCGATTTCTCTTTCATGACTCTGCTAAAAACGTAGTGAGCTTATTTTTTGTTTCACTGCACCCCGACAAACGTCTCCATTTTTGTGTGGCCTGGTCTTATTGTCTTGAATGTGACCACCTCCTGTGGTCCGTGGTTCACACGCTCAGCGGAATTGATCGACTGGTCTCAAACATCGCACCAGTTAGATCGCGTCCTTGACCAGCGTGCAGCAATCATTAACAGTTAGATAACTCTTCAAAAGGGCGATGTTCTCCGTTAGCGTCTGTAAGAGAGCAGTTGCATCAATCAGCGTAGCACGTGTTTCGAGACCATCATCTGCTGGGTCCATACATGTTTCCAGGTGCAGTGCAAGAACATGTTCGCTAGTTTTTTTCCTGCTTCCGTCAATGTTTGCAACTTACCCTATCTAAGGCCTAAGAAGATGGGAAAACACAGTGTGCATCCTTTTTTGCAATGTCATTGATGAACAGGTTTTTGATCGGACGGTTCCAGCAAACGAGTCAACATTCACACGTGGTTACTCCACTATGCTGTTGATGCTGCATCTGCAATGGGTCCAAATAAATCAGCTGGTTTGACTGTAGGTGGGCCTTCTGTTTTTCCAACACTGTACACTGGAAGAAATTGTTTGGATAGCTGGATTGATCGCTTCTTGTCTGTTTTAGCAACAGTAGAAGCTATCTGATGCGGCTTGCACTTCAACAACTTTGGTTGGAGAATGATGCTATTGACTCGATGTGATGTTCCTCCCCCAGTCAGCGATTCCTCTTGCCTATTGATGTTGTCGAACGCTAACACTTTTGGGATGGAATAACGTACATGGAGAGGAAGCAGAACGTAATCACTGTCAACACTTTGTCAATTTCTTTCAGAGCCAAATAAGAATGCGAGAAACTTCAGGATTTTGATCACCTTAATCTTACCTGTGGAAGATTTAATAATTCGCAGAAGTGGGTCATACTTAGATGTCTTCACAGCTCACATCAGAAATAACACCCTGGGTTGTTAACCATGCCAATTTGTTAACACGAACAGAACCGCCGTCACTTGCACCGTATAAGAGCCGAATAAATGTATGTAATAAATGGTGTAATATAATTAGTTTATCAGTTAAAAATACCATTATTACGTCTGTCTCAAATTAACTCGAGACATTCCCTATGTGTTTTACATATACGATTTCTTGAAATGTTTACTTACCGAGAAGTTACGCTTAGTTACCTAATATAACAGCTGGACTAAAAACACGCCAATGCAAAGGCCGTCTAAAATTGATTACTGCAGCGTTACGTTTAAAAGGTATTCTTGGGCTATGGTTTAGGGACACATATATGGAAACTGATTATGTGCATGAGTCGTAGATTAATTCCTGAAAGTTTGGCCCTCGAGGTTCAAGCCGTCTAAGAAGAAAACGTTAACTTACCCGCACACGCAAGGTCGATTATAAGTGGATTACTGCGGCATCACCCTTAAGGATATTATTGGGCCATGTTCTAGGGCCAAACGTTTAGAAACAGATTATGTGCATAGCACTACGTAACTGCCGATCACACAACTTGATTTACATATGTTATAGAATTTATAAATTCGAAGGCAAACGTTTTTGGCACTGCCGACAACACATAGAAGCAGTGCAGAAGACATCTAAAATGAGAGAAAAGTAGCCACAAAGTTTGATAAAACAGTTAAAAATGGATCATTTATGTTTTTTTAATATTACAAAAACTGAAGTAAAAATATTGTGGAAAAAATGCATTTTTGTTGCCTTTTCCTTAACATTTTCCACTATATTTTGCCAATAATGATAATAGAAACAATATATTAGTATTGCCGTACTCGGAATTTTATTATGAACGACGTCTATCTATAACACTTTAAGATCCAATAATTATATTTGGCTATACGACATCAGTTTTGAATAGCTTGACTTCCGCTTGAAAATGGCAGCTATGTTAAAAATAACGTCCAAAAAGGTAATAAGCTACGCTTTTGAAATGTCCATCATCCATTTTCGGACACCTCATATATTGGTGTAACTGGGAATCATAATGGAAATTAGTCCCTCAATTTGAGAATCAACTTCAATATTTGCAGGCTTGCCACATGGGCTATTACATCGGCGTAACTAGTTTTCACATTATTGCAGTTTTAAAAAGTGGAATTGATATCTTGGATAGTTCAGCGTAATTACATTAGTTTAACATGTGTTCGATGTAAAGGATAGTAATGCGGCATTACTAATAAATATATAAGTATATCCAATTATATATTTGTAGATGGATACTAATGCAGCATTACAAAACAGTATAATTGTCAGGGTTTTACTTTGACCAAGGTTGTCTTAAAAGGAGGCAATCTTTTCCTAATTTTTAATTAATTAATTTATATAATGTTATTAAGACTATAATAACCATTTTGAAGATACACTGTTGTAAAAATCGTGTTAAGTTAGCCTGTAATTTGTTTCGCAATTTGGAAGGTACGACGCCGGAGCATGTTCAAATAGTAAACAAAACATCTAGTTTCGAAACAAGCTTTATTTTCAAAAATGCATAGGCGGGCAGAGTTAATCGCAGTACCCTTTGATGTTCAACACTTTCTCATTCCCAACATTCAACACTGCAGACTTCCTGTTACAAATTACAACGCTGGCTAATTCCGGGTAGAGGAACAGTTTGGCTCCCTTTACAACTAAGCTAAATGAGCAATCATAAATTAACAAAACGTGGGCTGGATGACTGTAGAGTTCGTCTAGTCTTAAAATACAATGTGCTACGATGTTAAATGCATTATCAATCCAGTTTTGAAAAGCATAAGCATGATGTTAAAAAGACGTGGTGTTTAATTAAAGAAATTATTTAGATGGGGAAATGATTAGCGACAAATGCATTATTGCAAACAGATTTAACATGTTTTTTAAATAATGCTGGTCCTACTCTAGCCTCTAAAACAACTACAAGTGGAGGTAAATCATGAAAAGATTACATGAAAAAATCGATATTTCACACCTTCAGCTTTAACCCAATTGACATGGAAACTATTTTTAATATAACACATCGTTTACCTCCAAACTCAAGTTGTGGAAAAGACGATATATCAACATAATTACTAAAATTGATAAAGAATGATATTAGCAATGCAGTCACTCTAATTAATAATCAATCAATAATAACTTGTAAATTTCTAGACAAATTAAAAATTGCAAACGTCATACTCCTTTTAAAAAAGGTGATGTTTCTGACTTTAATAATTATCGTCCCATTTCTACCCTGCCAGTGATTTCCAAAAAAAATTGAAAGGAGTCAGTTTGATCCAATCCACAATTACTTCCATTGCAAAGCACTATATTGTAATAGCCAATATGGGTTTAGAAAGAAACATTCAGCTAAGCTTGCTACACTCGAAATTATAGACAGAATTATACAAGAGCTTGATAAATCTGTTACTCCAATAAATATAGACCTTTGAATTAGCAAAAGCAATTGACTACGATATATTGGTACAGAAGTTAAATTACTACGGATTAAATGACAAGGCTCTGGAACTTTGAAAGAGTTATTTACAAAATCGTGAGCAGTACGTAGAAATTGAAAATGTTAAGTCTAAGGAAATAGTCATCAACACTGATGTCCCTCAAGGTTTAATTTTAGGGCCACTCTTATTTATTATATACATAAATGACGTATCACTTTCTAGTGACCTTTTCAAATTCATAACGTATGCTGACGACACCACCCTTACTAGTACACTAAATACATTTAACGATTCAGAAGGCCAAATGTGAAGTGAAAATATTAACAAAGAGCTAACAAAGATTAGCAATTGTTTGAAAGCTACTAAACTGTCACTAAATGCCAAAAAGTCTAAATTCATGATTTTTCATATGCCTCAAAAGAAAGTAGAACACCCTGTGTTACAAATAGGTGGGGCACACATTGAATGTGTAAATGATTTAAACGCTTTAGGCATCACAATAAAATAACCATTTAAACTGGCAAAGTCATACAAACAAAACAGCAAATAAAATATCTAAAACAATAGGCATATTAAATAAACTTTTTACCACTTAGTTAAATTACAGAAAAAAGCAATACGAATAATACCCTTAAGTAAATATAATGCTCACACAAGTCCCATTTTAAAAAGACTCCAAAACGTTGTTAAAGTTGGATGACATTTATAACATCCAACAATTAAAATGTTACTACAAATTAATTAACACTATCACTACTTCAATGTTTTCCACACATCTATGATATTCATCAGCACTGCGCCCGTGAATGAAATAATCTGCATATATCCATATTCAAACATGAATTTACCAAACAATACACCAAGTATTATTATTAATACAATTTACACCTACAGTCTGTATGGTTTGTCAGCATACACAAAAAAGGTTTTATTTGTAATTATGAATCCAGTAGTCGTATTAATAATAGTTTTATTTGTAATTCGTAACAGGTATTGAAATTAATAATAATAAGTATCTATATGTACGTCAATGTGTACACGAGTACATATAATCAGTCGTTGTATTATATATGTTGATACATTGAGTAATTATCAACTGTAAAAACAAGTCATATGCTTTTCTGATTTGTGTCACGTAAATTTTGCTGTTGTTTATATTTATGGGGTGGCTCCTATGCTAGCGATATTATATATCTTAATGGGAGTCGCCCGACCTTATCTATTACTTACGTTTTCCATTGTATATATAATATCGTATTTATAGGTCAAATCAATTTATTCCGAGTTCTCTACGAGGATGGGCTGTCGGTCGGTCGGTCGGTCGGTCGGTCGGTCGGTCGGTCGGTCGGTCGGTCGGTCGGTCGGTCGGTCGGTCGGTCGGTCGGTCGGTTATGCCATCAAAACTTGTGCGTGAAGGAAATTTCAATGCAAATGATAGAAGGGTGGAACACACTCCAATGGGGCACATTCCTGGTAAATATATTTCCCCGTACTAATCAGCTACAGTAAATTATGACATACTGATAACCAAGTGGGTGGTGTTGATGAAATGTGAGTGTTTCGGGAGGATACTATTAGAAGTTCCGTCAGGTCACCACTGGAATGGAATGATCTGAGCTGGCCATTCGGGGATTTCAGTAATTAACAGGGCGGACATTGTTGTAAACATTGAATTGTTGAATTCGGAATTTGTTTTTGCGTATCGAAAACATACGTGGACGGTCAGTATGGTAAACTACATTAGTTAACGTGTATATCATGACTTCGCAATCAAAGCATCGGAAAACATCCCATTAAAAGCATAAACGTAACCCGCTATTACAAGAATTATTTATTAATTACGTACACAAACATAACGAATATGTTTGTTAACGAAAGAAAGTATTGTTGTGCGCCATCACCACAAGTATGTCTGATCAAGAAAGTAAGCATTGCTGTGCGCCTTCACCACAAGTATGTCTGATCAAGAAAGTAAGCATTGCTGTGCGCCTTCACCACAAGTATGTCTGATCAAGAAAGTAAGCATTGCTGTGCGCCTTCACCACAAGTATGTCTGATCAAGAAAGTAAGTATTGGTATGTGCCCTCACCACAAGTCTGTCTGTTTTGAAGTCAAACAGCTGCACTCCGCCCCGAAACACGACTGGTCGAGAAGATCCGACGTGGTGCTTGGTACACTTGATTTCTATGTCGTTCGCATCTTTCCCATAACTGTTCAGTGTTGCCCGAGGTTTCGTCGTAATTGCTATGTTCCAATCAAAAAATAAAGGCCGTCGTTTTCAGTTTAACTTGCATGAATATTTACTTTGCGATCCTAAACATATCGCGCCAGGTTTGGTTATACTCGCGGTTTGTTCACCCGCAGCATAATCTTTGGAATATCATTGGATCTCACATAAAATGCATACTTAGACGGACCTGGTTATTAGGCGTATGACTACTCTACTTAATTAATGTTTTCGAAGAAAATTATGAAAATGAACGGCCGCGTGAGGTTGATTTAACATCACGGATACATGCATCATAACGCAGAATGTGGCTATTAAAGCGAGAAATAATCGTTTTGTGAAGCTTCGTTTCCACGTAGAAGAAATTGTAAGTATTTCACTTAGAACAGTTTGCTCGCATCCAATTAATGACATGCCGGGCAGCGATCTTTTATATTGATGGATTGCGCAAACGATTATTCCAATTCCAATTTTTTACAAAACGATATTTTAAATTATCTGTTACAAGGCCCACTATACTCATTTATATATATATATATATTATATATATATATATATATATTATATATATATATATATATGTGTGTATATATATACACACACACACATATATATATATATATATATATATATATATATACACACACACACACACATATGTATATATATATAAATATATATATATATATATATTATTATATGTATGTATATTTGTGTGTGGTCGAGTGCTACATTTGGTATGTATATACGTGTGCGAGTGAGTCTACACCTTTCTTAAGCTAGAAAGATACAACAGCATATTTATTAAAGTACGTTTACCTTCTGGACATGCATCGCTATTGCACTCTCTCGAATCAGTCGCTGATCCTGAGCACGGTTGCTGGTTGACCTTGAAACATGTGCGGGTTCTTGTCTGCGATCCACCACCACAGGTTACCGGGCATGTTGACCAGACTGACCATGCTGACCAATAACTACTCGTAGTACCACCTGATGGTGCTGACAAATAAAAACGGCGTATTATCAGATATGAAAGGCGGTGACATTTGATTCCTGTTTAGCAATAATAATAATAATAATACTATGTTTGTGTGTTTGTGTTCGACCGTGCGTACGTGCGCGTGTATGTCTTTACGTGTTTCAAAGACCTTTATTTTTGAGTGATGAAATACAAATCGTTAAAAAGAAGCGAATTAATGTAATTTTTAGCCAGAGGCGAGTGGATAAAGTCACCTAGGTAGATATATGAATAGGTATAAATATGTACGTATGTAAGAATCTTTGTAGTATATGCAGATGTATATGTATGTATGCTTGAGTGTATTTGTGTATGTAATTTATAATACATATATATATTATAATATATTATAATATATATATTATATATTCATATATAGATATATATATATATATATATATATATATATATATATATATATATAAATGAACTTGTGTGTCGTCGTGTGCTATCTTTTGTACGTGTATATGTATGCGAGTGTGTATACACTTTTTTTTTAATCAGAAAGATAAAACAGCATATTTATTCAAATACGTTTACCTTTTGGACATGCATCGGTATTGCACTGTCTCGAATCAGTCGCTGATCCTGAGCACGGTTGCTGGTTGACCTTGAAACATGTGCGGGTTCTTGTCTGCGGTCCACCACCACAGGTTACCGGGCATGTTGACCAGACTGACCATGCTGACCAATAACTACTCGTAGTACCACCTGATGGTGCTGACAAATAAAAACGGCGTATTATCAGATATGAAAGGCGGTGACATTTGATTCCTGTTTAGCAATAATAATACTAATACTAATACTAATACTATGTTTGTGTGTTTATGTTCGAGCGTGCGTACGTGCGCGTGTATGACTTTACGCGTTTCAAAGACCTTTATTTTTGAGTGATGAAATACAAATCGTTAAAAAGAAGCGAATTAATGTAATTTTTAGCCAGAGGCGAGTGGATAAAGTCACCTAGGTAGATATATGAATAGGTATGAATATGTACGTATGTAAGAATCTTTGTAGTATATGCAGATGTATATGTATGTATGCTTGAGTGTATTTGTGTATGTATTTTATAATACATATATATATTATAATATATTATAATATATATATTATATATTCATATATATATATATATATAAATGAACTTGTGTGTCGTCGTGTGCTATCTTTTGTACGTGTATATGTGTGCGAGTGTGTATACACTTTTTTTTTAAACAGAAATATACAACAGCATATTTATTCAAATATGTTTACCTTTTGGACATGCATCGGTATTGCACTGTCTCGAATCAGTCGCTGATCCTGAGCACGGTTGCTGGTTGACCTTGAAACATGTGCGGGTTCTTGTCTGCGATCCACCACCACAGGTTACCGGGCATGTTGACCAGACTGACCATGCTGACCAATAACTACTCGTAGTACCACCTGATGGTGCTGACAAATAAAAATGGCGTATTATCAGATATGAAAGGCGGTGACATTTGATTCCTGTTTAGCAATAATAATAATAATAATAATACTATGTTTGTGTATTTGTGTTCGAGCGTCCGTACGTGCGCGTGTATGTCTTTACGTGTTTCAAAGACCTTTATTTCTGAGTGATGAAATACAAATCGTTAAAAAGAAGCGAATTAATGTAATTTTTAGCCAGAGGCGAGTGGATAAAGTCACCTAGGTAGATATATGAATAGGTATGAATATGTACGTATGTAAGAATCTTTGTAGTATATGCAGATGTATATGTATGTATGCTTGAGTGTATTTGTGTATGTAATTTAGAATACATATACATATTATAATATATTATAATATATGTATTATATATTCATATATATATATATATATATATATATAAATGAACTTGTGTGTCGTCGTGTGCTATCTTTTGTACGTGTATATGTGTGCGAGTGTGTATACACTTTTTTTTAAATCAGAAAGATAAACAGCATATTTATTCAAATACGTTTACCTTTTGGACATGCATCGGTATTGCACTGTCTCGAATCAGTCGCTGATCCTGAGCACGGTTGCTGGTTGACCTTGAAACATGTGCGGGTTCTTGTCTGCGGTCCACCACCACAGGTTACCGGGCATGATGACCAGACTGACCATGCTGACCAATAACTACTCGTAGTACCACCTGATGGTGCTAACAAATAAAAACGGCGTATTATCAGATATGAAAGGCGGTGACATTTGATTCCTGTTTAGCAATAATAATAATAATAATAATATGTTTGTGTGTTTGTGTTCGAGCGTGCGTACGTGCGCGTGTATGTCTTTACGTGTTTCAAAGACCTTTATTTTTGAGTGATGAAATACAAATCGTTAAAAAGAAGCGAATTAACGTAATTTTTAGCCAGAGGCGAGTGGATAAAGTCACCTAGGTAGATATATGAATAGGTATGAATATGTACGTATGTAAGAATCTTTGTAGTATATGCAGATGTATATGTATGTATGCTTGAGTGTATTTGTGTATGTATTTTATAATACATATATATATTATAATATATTATAATATATATATTATATATTCATATATATATATATATATATATATATATATATATATATATATATATATATAAATGAACTTGTGTGTCGTCGTGTGCTATCTTTTGTACGTGTATATGTGTGCGAGTGTGTATACACTTTTTTTAAATCAGAAAGATACAACAGCATATTTATTCAAATACGTTTACCTTTTGGACATGCATCGGTATTGCACTGTCTCGAATCAGTCGCTGATCCTGAGCACGGTTGCTGGTTGACCTTGAAACATGTGCGGGTTCTTGTCTGCGGTCCACCACCACAGGTTACCGGGCATGTTGACCAGACTGACCATGCTGACCAATAACTACTCGTAGTACCACCTGATGGTGCTGACAAATAAAAACGGCGTATTATCAGATATGAAAGGCGGTGACATTTGATTCCTGTTTAGCAATAATAATAATAATAATAATACTAATACTATGTTTGTGTGTTTATGTTCGAGCGTGCGTACGTGCGCGTGTATGACTTTACGCGTTTCAAAGACCTTTATTTTTGAGTGATGAAATACAAATCGTTAAAAAGAAGCGAATTAATGTAATTTTTAGCCAGAGGCGAGTGGATAAAGTCACCTAGGTAGATATATGAATAGGTATGAATATGTACGTATGTAAGAATCTTTGTAGTATATGCAGATGTATATGTATGTATGCTTGAGTGTATTTGTGTATGTATTTTATAATACATATATATATTATAATATATTATAATATATATATTATATATTCATATATATATATATATATATAAATGAACTTGTGTGTCGTCGTGTGCTATCTTTTGTACGTGTATATGTGTGCGAGTGTGTATACACTTTTTTATAATCAGAAATATACAACAGCATATTTATTCAAATACGTTTACCTTTTGGACATGCATCGGTATTGCACTGTCTCGAATCAGTCGCTGATCCTGAGCACGGTTGCTGGTTGACCTTGAAACATGTGCGGGTTCTTGTCTGCGATCCACCACCACAGGTTACCGGGCATGTTGACGAGACTGACCATGCTGACCAATAACTACTCGTAGTACCACCTGATGGTGCTGACAAATAAAAACGGCGTATTATCAGATATGAAAGGCGGTGACATTTGATTCCTGTTTAGCAATAATAATAATAATAATAATACTATGTTTGTGTGTTTGTGTTCGAGCGTGCGTACGTGCGCGTGTATGTCTTTACGTGTTTCAAAGACCTTTATTTTTGAGTGATGAAATACAAATCGTTAAAAAGAAGCGAATTAATGTAATTTTTAGCCAGAGGCGAGTGGATAAAGTCACCTAGGTAGATATATGAATAGGTATGAATATGTACGTATGTAAGAATCTTTGTAGTATATGCAGATGTATATGTATGTATGCTTGAGTGTATTTGTGTATGTAATTTATAATACATATACATATTATAATATATTATAATATATATATTATATATTCATATATATATATATATATATATATATATATATATAAATGAACTTGTGTGTCGTCGTGTGCTATCTTTTGTACGTGTATATGTGTGCGAGTGACACTTTTTTTTTAATCAGAAAGATAAAACAGCATATTTATTCAAATACGTTTACCTTTTGGACATGCATCGGTATTGCACTGTCTCGAATCAGTCGCTGATCCTGAGCACGGTTGCTGGTTGACCTTGAAACATGTGCGGGTTCTTGTCTGCGGTCCACCACCACAGGTTACCGGGCATGTTGACCAGACTGACCATGCTGACCAATAACTACTCGTAGTACCACCTGATGGTGCTGACAAATAAAAACGGCGTATTATCAGATATGAAAGGCGGTGACATTTGATTCCTGTTTAGCAATAATAATAATAATAATAATACTAATACTATGTTTGTGTGTTTATGTTCGAGCGTGCGTACGTGCGCGTGTATGACTTTACGTGTTTCAAAGAACTTTATTTTTGAGTGATGAAATACAAATCGTTAAAAAGAAGCGAATTAATGTAATTTTTAGCCAGAGGCGAGTGGATAAAGTCACCTAGGTAGATATATGAATAGGTATGAATATGTACGTATGTAAGAATCTTTGTAGTATATGCAGATGTATATGTATGTATGCTTGAGTGTATTTGTGTATGTATTTTATAATACATATATATATTATAATATATTATAATATATATATTATATATTCATATATATATATATATATAAATGAACTTGTGTGTCGTCGTGTGCTATCTTTTGTACGTGTATATGTGTGCGAGTGTGTATACACTTTTTTTTTAATCAGAAATATACAACAGCATATTTATTCAAATACGTTTACCTTTTGGACATGCATCGGTATTGCACTGTCTCGAATCAGTCGCTGATCCTGAGCACGGTTGCTGGTTGACCTTGAAACATGTGCGGGTTCTTGTCTGCGATCCACCACCACAGGTTACCGGGCATGTTGACCAGACTGACCATGCTGACCAATAACTACTCGTAGTACCACCTGATGGTGCTGACAAATAAAAACGGCGTATTATCAGATATGAAAGGCGGTGACATTTGATTCCTGTTTAGCAATAATAATACTAATACTAATACTAATACTATGTTTGTGTGTTTATGTTCGAGCGTGCGTACGTGCGCGTGTATGACTTTACGTGTTTCAAAGACCTTTATTTTTGAGTGATGAAATACAAATCGTTAAAAAGAAGCGAATTAATGTAATTTTTAGCCAGAGGCGAGTGGATAAAGTCACCTAGGTAGATATATGAATAGGTATGAATATGTACGTATGTAAGAATCTTTGTAGTATATGCAGATGTATATGTATGTATGCTTGAGTGTATTTGTGTATGTATTTTATAATACATATATATATTATAATATATATATTATATATTCATATATATATATATATATATATATATATATATATATATATATAAATGAACTTGTGTGCCGTCGTGTGCTATCTTTTGTACGTGTATATGTGTGCGAGTGTGTATACACTTTTTTTTAAATCAGAAATATACAACAGCATATTTATTCAAATACGTTTACCTTTTGGACATGCATCGGTATTGCACTGTCTCGAATCAGTCGCTGATCCTGAGCACGGTTGCTGGTTGACCTTGAAACATGTGCGGGTTCTTGTCTGCGATCCACCACCACAGGTTACCGGGCATGTTGACGAGACTGACCATGCTGACCAATAACTACTCGTAGTACCACCTGATGGTGCTGACAAATAAAAACGGCGTATTATCAGATATGAAAGGCGGTGACATTTGATTCCTGTTTAGCAATAATAATAATAATAATAATACTATGTTTGTGTGTTTGTGTTCGAGCGTGCGTACGTGCGCGTGTATGTCTTTACGTGTTTCAAAGACCTTTATTTTTGAGTGATGAAATACAAATCGTTAAAAAGAAGCGAATTAATGTAATTTTTAGCCAGAGGCGAGTGGATAAAGTCACCTAGGTAGATATATGAATAGGTATGAATATGTACGTATGTAAGAATCTTTGTAGTATATGCAGATGTATATGTATGTATGCTTGAGTGTATTTGTGTATGTAATTTATAATACATATACATATTATAATATATTATAATATATATATTATATATTCATATATATATATATATATATATATATATATATATATATATATATATATAAATGAACTTGTGTGTCGTCGTGTGCTATCTTTTGTACGTGTATATGTGTGCGAGTGACACTTTTTTTTAATCAGAAAGATAAAACAGCATATTTATTCAAATACGTTTACCTTTTGGACATGCATCGGTATTGCACTGTCTCGAATCAGTCGCTGATCCTGAGCACGGTTGCTGGTTGACCTTGAAACATGTGCGGGTTCTTGTCTGCGGTCCACCACCACAGGTTACCGGGCATGTTGACCAGACTGACCATGCTGACCAATAACTACTCGTAGTACCACCTGATGGTGCTGACAAATAAAAACGGCGTATTATCAGATATGAAAGGCGGTGACATTTGATTCCTGTTTAGCAATAATAATAATAATAATAATACTAATACTATGTTTGTGTGTTTATGTTCGAGCGTGCGTACGTGCGCGTGTATGACTTTACGTGTTTCAAAGAACTTAATTTTTGAGTGATGAAATACAAATCGTTAAAAAGAAGCGAATTAATGTAATTTTTAGCCAGAGGCGAGGGGATAAAGTCACCTAGGTAGATATATGAATAGGTATGAATATGTACGTATGTAAGAATCTTTGTAGTATATGCAGATGTATATGTATGTATGCTTGAGTGTATTTGTGTATGTATTTTATAATACATATATATATTATAATATATATATTATATATTCATATATATATATATATATATATATATATATATATATATATATATATATATATATATATAAATGAACTTGTGTGCCGTCGTGTGCTATCTTTTGTACGTGTATATGTGTGCGAGTGTGTATACACTTTTTTTTAAATCAGAAATATACAACAGCATATTTATTCAAATACGTTTACCTTTTGGACATGCATCGGTATTGCACTGTCTCGAATCAGTCGCTGATCCTGAGCACGGTTGCTGGTTGACCTTGAAACATGTGCGGGTTCTTGTCTGCGATCCACCACCACAGGTTACCGGGCATGTTGACGAGACTGACCATGCCGACCAATAACTACTCGTAGTACCACCTGATGGTGCTGACAAATAAAAACGGCGTATTATCAGATATGAAAGGCGGTGACATTTGATTCCTGTTTAGCAATAATAATAATAATAATAATAATACTATGTTTGTGTGTTTGTGTTCGAGCGTGCGTACGTGCGCGTGTATATCTTTACGTGTTTCAAAGAACTTTATTTTTGAGTGATGAAATACAAATCGTTAAAAAGAAGCGAATTAATGTAATTTTTAGCCAGAGGCGAGTGGATAAAGTCACCTAGGTAGATATATGAATAGGTATGAATATGTACGTATGTAAGAATCTTTGTAGTATATGCAGATGTATATGTATGTATGCTTGAGTGTATTTGTGTATGTATTTTATAATACATATATATATTATAATATATTATAATATATATATTATATATTCATATATATATATATATATAAATGAACTTGTGTGTCGTCGTGTGCTATCTGTTGTACGTGTATATGTGTGCGAGTGTGTATACACTTTTTTTTTAATCAGAAAGATACAACAGCATATTTATTTAAATACGTTTACCTTTTGGACATGCATCGGTATTGCACTGTCTCGAATCAGTCGCTGATCCTGAGCACGGTTGCTGGTTGACCTTGAAACATGTGCGGGTTCTTGTCTGCGATCCACCGCCACAGGTTACCGGGCATGTTGACCAAACTGACCATGCTGACCAATAACTACCTGTAATACCACCCGATGGTGCTAATAAACAAAAACGATGTATCATTAGATATGCATGGCGATGACATATTATATATGTATGCATGTATATAGAAGTAAGTATGTATGTATTTTATAATATATATATTATAATATATTATATAATGTATATAATATATATGATCGATTCCCACGAAACGTGGACAAATGGTGTTCCCAGGGGGGCACAAATAAACATATGCGTATCAAGTTGTGTTTTCTGTAGTGCGAAAAGAACATATTGAAGTAATCGGAGAATAAGATTGGGCAAGTTAAATCCTGAAATTGAGCATTTCACAGCTAATAGAAATAGCAAGTGTTTAAGTTCTGAAACCATACGTCTGCATACAAGTCCCTCTACTTGGAAACTGCTACAATTATTTCATCTCACATTTACCTATGAAATTTCATTTTCAATGTATGAAAAACACATTTGTGTTTTAAATTCAGTAAGAAATATGTTTCGGACTTCTTTTTTTTCATTTTAAGGGGGGGTTTGAAGTATTTTGCGCTCTCTCAGACTTGTTGTTTTATGAAGGTGACTTTCTGTTACATATTACCACTACAAGGGGAATGCATGTTTTATCTTTAAAATACATTCACAACAAGGTATACACATTGAGCTTTTCAACAGGTTATACCTTATTGACACTGATTTATAACTATCAATTTGTAGATAGTTTAGAATTTGCAGGTGTACGGTTTCATGTAATTTACTTTTCAGTACAATGGAGTAAATTACTGGCGAGAACATTGGACAACTCTAACTTGTTTTAACAACGTTTTGGTATATATCCGACTGTCTGATTTTATTATCTTAGTCATATGTAGGTGATTCCGTCCTATTCTTATTATTCTAATTACGAAAACACCGGAAACGTACGGTTTCGTGTACCTCCTCTTATAATGTGTATTCTGTATTAACTGTCAAAAGGTCGTGATGTAAGTATTTAAATTGGTTGTACAAAAGGTACAGATACCAAGCGCTGATGTTACTTCATATACTTTGCAAAAATGTTGAGATGTGGGCTAAGAAACTGTCGGAGACGTACGGGTGTCATGCCTATGTACGGTGTCATGCCTATGTACGGTGTCATGCCTATGTACGGTGTCTTGCCTATATACGGTGTCATGCCTATGTACGGTTTCATGCCTATGTACGGTGTCATGCCTATGTACGGTTTCATGCCTATGTACGGTGTCATGCCTATGTACGGTGTCATGCCTATGTACGGTGTCATGCCTATGTACTGTTTCATGCCTATGTACGGTGTCATGCCTATGTACGGTGTCATGCCTATGTACGGTTTCAGTAGAATATAATATTGTTATTAGTTGACCACTTTTTACTTAAACTTTGTCTACGTACATACTCAAGTGTAAATGTAAAACCATTCGTGTGAGTGTTCCATATTTGTGTTTCTCAATCATTCTTATCATTTTATGAATATACTGAACAATAGAACATGAATACAATGTTTTCGTAACGTTATTTATGTAAAGTCTAACCGACCACTTTTGTAATTTGTCGAAAGGTAATTTTAAGAACAATTAATGAAACTTGAACTGAATGTTCAAAAAGCACCACCGCTCTCTCATAATTCTCTTGAACCACATCTATGTCGTCCCTCTCCATCACCACCTGTCTCTCGACCCTTTCCATCACCACTTGTGTCTCTCCTCTCCTCCACCACCTGTCTCTCGACCCTTTCCACCACCACATGTCTGTCACCCCTCTCCTCCACCACCTGCCTCCGTACCCTTTCACCACCACCTACATGTCATCCATCTCCTCCTCCCCCTCTCCAGCGCCAGTTCCGTGCTCTCTCAACCAGAACATGGTGGATGGAAAACTCCGCACTAGAAGCAATCCTTGAAGCAGGAAGTACTGCAGATTTTAGCGACTGGGCCCGGGACCACAACAGCACGGGCAGACTTTATGTCACGGACTTCTGGAACATTCCATGTTTCGATCTCATCCTTGCAGTCCTGGATGACTTCGAGGGTTATCCACAGGAGAGTCATGGTAGTGTCACTAGCACGAATTTTCGTGGCAGAACGCTTAGCTCGTGGTGATTACTCTTCCAGCCTTCACCAGGTTGCCAGTCTTCCTTTTCATACCACCACCCTTTCCGTCACAGGGGCCTTTCCTGTGGCCAGCTTCCAGCCACGTGCACGAAGCTCTAAGACCGAACAGTGATAGAAATGTTGCTGCTAGGGCACATATTGTGCGGTTCCGGTACGGCGAAGTTGGTGAGTCTGTGGTGAAGTGCAGAGTTGACAGTGCCGGAAGGATTTCATTGACTTCCTTCAACAGTGTGAGCAGTGACACTTGTAATCTACAAGTAGCTCTTGGTACAAAGCTCGCCGTCCTGCTGGAAGTGTACCACCATTGGGTGAATGGCCACCTGGGACTTGACATAGTACACTGCCGTTATTTCGTCCTGGTATCTGCACACCCAATTTTCAGCATATTCCATCTGGACCGTTGCCTCCGTCTTTTCCGCCATGGACTGCTTCAAGATGAGGATCTGGTGATATTGAATGGTCACCCGATGACAGTGCTCACGGAATTCGGCCATGCCGGATATGAGTTGGTCTGTGAAGTCTCTTGTACTTTATACAACTTGGGTTTGTTTCACCTTCTTGAAGACTCTGTCATTGTGTTCAACATATTGGGCGTGCCATGTTCGGTACCGAACTTTTGTTTTCGCTTGGCGTCATCTGATTCCCGAAAATAACGATAGATGGAGCGTCTGGGCCGATGAACTAACTGGCAGTTAGAGCCGACGTACGGTTTCGGGAGACGTACGGTTGCAAAGACCCGTAAAAGCAAAATAAATCGAAGGGAAATGTATCTACAAATTACAATTTTGTCATTTAGTTACCTTGTTGTGTGTTATTTATGACCAATTAATATGTCTTACTAATCTACAAATCTCTACTTACAATGCGTATTCAAACTTGCGACGTACGGTTTCATGAAAAACTTCCCCAAATCGGTTTCGTCGCTCAACACAAATTATTAGCCAATACTTTTGGTTTAAAACAGCACAGGACCTATGTATCCAGCTGTGGCATCAAGTCGAGTGAGAAATGTATGTTATTTAATGAACTGTTGTACAGCATTTTCTTACATGAATGACTGCAGACGGACGGTTTCAGAAAAGTTCCCCAACATAAAAATAATCAGGAGAAATCAGGGTTTTGACTTGAAGTTTTAATTTTTTGATCAATGATGCGTGATACATCGACCTTCATAGCCAAACATTAACTGTGTACCTTGCATATGTTGTTTAAATAATACAATGCGTTTTAAAGTACTGATGGCGTATATTTCACAAAAATAGATCAGAAATTACCCATGGTACATATACAAAAGTAGGGTTCCCCAGAAAGCCCCAACGAAGACGCATGCGTACAGCATCACTCCAGCCTTCCAACTAGTATATTAAATTAATTATAGCCCTGGAACCTGTTTGTCAACGTTTCGTGGGAATCGAGCATATTTATTAAAGTATGTTTACCTTTTGGACATGCATCGGTATTGCACTGTCTCGAATCAGTCACTGATCCTGAGCACGGTTGCTGATTGACCTTGATACATGTGCGTGTTCTTGTCTGCGATCCACCACCACAGGTTACCGGGCATGTTGACCAGACCGACCATGCTGACCAATAACTACCCGTAGTACCACCTGATGGTGCTGGTAAACAAAAACGGCTTATCGTCAGGCATAAAGTACGGTGACATTTTACTGTTTTTGGCAATAATAATATGTGTGTCTGTGTGCGAGTGTGCGTACGTGCGTGTGTATGCCTTTGCGTGTTTCAACCCCGAACGCGACGACACGGGCAGCGATGAAGACGACGAACGCGAATACACGGCATAGTTTACGACGCATGCGACGACACGGGCATATATGACAACGACGAATGGGACGACACGGGTAGAGTTTACGACGAACGCGATGACACGGGCAGAGACGACGACGATGACGATGACGACGGCGGCGGCGACGACAACGAACGCGACGACACGGGCAGAGGGTATTATCGACGACACTGGAGCAGTCTCTACTCGGACTACATCATCGTCTTTCCGGTGAATGATGGCAGTCAACGTAATTTTTTGTGATTTTGATTCGAAAAAACGCGTAATGTCATTTCGAAATTTTTTCGACGGCGACCGCAAGGCGAAGACAAAAATGCTACATTGCTGTTTCAATTGATAGTGTCACGTGCTTTCAATTAACCGGATCCCTCTAGGGAAATAATGAAGCACGTACGGGAATTCTAAACAAGGAAATCGTCCGTAAACTCGGCTAAAACGACGCCGTCATAATTTGACCGAATCGAATGTTACAAAACAGTTTTAGCGGGCGAAGTCAACACAACGTTAACAAGGTGTAAAATACGGTCGGCGATTTGTCTATTGGCAATTCAAACGACGGAAACTTGCTGGATCCAGCATGCATGTGGCCGCGTCAAATCCGAGATCGCCATCTGACGGGGTCAAGGCAGTTTGTTACCGTGCCAAGGTTATTTATGCGATTAATTAGAGGCAACGGGCACACAATTTACAAAGGATATGGTAGTGAAGAGCAACGTATTTGGCATGGTGTGATGTTGCAATCAAGCATCTCTCTAGACGTGGTATTCCACATGTCATAAGATAATAATGATGTTAATGAAGAGAGCATTGCTGAAAATTGATCTGCGCCGAGTGAGTGTGTTGTTGCGGAGGCGGGCGATGATTTATTTATAGAGACGCAGTTTGTTCGTGGATAAGAATTATAGATATTGTGCTATGACGGATCCGTGCTTCAGACAAATATTTATATACGTACATTCTGCCGAGATCCAACCAGTCTTCTTCATTGTCGCTCCAAGCCACGCACTTACAACTTTATTTGAACTCATTAACGTGTTCAGTACGTCCTGAGTTGCTTTGGAATCTACAATGACTATTGTTCCACCACCATCTTTGCACGTCGTCTCTGCCGCAGTAAATGTTTGTTCCACACTGAAATGTCGGATGGTTTCGTTAACAGCTGATCGGTTTAAATTGTAAAAAATACTACTTGTAATTCGGTTTATGCTGATGTTACACAACGCTGATCAAATAGTATCCATCATAAACTTAGTTACAACCTTCACAAAACTGTCTGTATGGGTACTGCACAGCCTAGCACGATAGTGACAAAATGCAACTTCATTACAACATTTAGCATTTAAACAATCCCTGTTTACGCATTGGGCTACGTAGGCTTAGGATAAGGATGCTAAATAGTCAGATTATCAGGATGTACAATCTGGTTTAATTGAAGGAATAACATCTTACGTGTGTAGTTTATAGCAATTGTCAACATGTGCGACTTCCCCGGCCGAGCATGGTTTCGCTGAAGAAAAGAAAACATGTTTGTTACATTATCTATACTTGACTATATGCATTGCAACCTCTTCTGCATGGGCATTAGTTAAACAATTATCGTCCGTAAAGCAACTTATTAGCCATGGAATTCTGCATATCGACTTGCGAAATAAACATGTGTATGGTCTACGACAGGGGGTCATTACTGATGTAGCAGAAATATCATGAGCAACGGCACAGTTAATGGTTTCGTATGATGTTCAAACGTCGTTGGACTGTGGGTTTTGTAAGTAGTATTATTTCGTGTGCCACTTACCAAACGTGTCATATATTAAACAATGTATTACTATGTACTACTTTTAGAAATTAAGAAAATGTCCTACAATTCTTTAATATTATCACATATTAATTATTGTATTATGGCATGAGGATATAAAGGCAGTAGGATAATGAGAACTCGTAAAAAATAATTCGAATAATATCATTAAACGTGTGTAATTCACATGCAGAACCACGTTAAAAAGGTATTATAAATATATTAATGGTAAATAAAATTATCCCAAATTATAATAAATACTGTCATGATATTCGCAACGTTACAAACATGCATGCACATAAGAAATTACATGAATTTGCAAAAAAACCTTAAACACAATTTACCACATATTATAAATGATTCTCCAGAATTAGTTACAGAAAAATTGTTCACTCACAGTTGACGTGGTTTTGCGAAATATTTAAAAATAATTTTCTCTTACAAAAATATGAACACATTACGTACGCTACCAATTTTTTTTTTATGTCAGCAAAGTTTGCAAAACTAATACAATACACATATCTATGGAAAGATACATAGTTCTTTTATTTTTATACTTAGACGTATTTAGGAATCTTCATTCAATTATATACATACACGTGAGTGTGTGTTTGTGTGTGTGTGTGTGTGTGTGTGTGTGTGTGTGTGTGTGTGCGTGCGTGTGTACGTGTGCGACCTTTGCAATTACTATGCGAGTGCGAATGAGTGTACATATTTGTCAATTCTGAAAGACAAAAACAGCGTATATAGTTCACATGCATACCTTTTTCGAAATAGACATTTGAGCCATTATACTGTTTGAGAACTGCACGATTGAATGCAAATACATTCTACTTAGTGAAACGGTAGTGTTTACCTTTTTGACAGATGAATGGAAACTCTGTTTTGCACGACGTATCTGTCCACTGGTATGTGCTTCCTGGCGCATCCCCAGTCTTATCCAGAATGAGACATGGATTTGAACCTCGACCGGGGCTTCCGGATTTCCAGTTTGTGTAGGACATACTGCGCCCTAAGCAAACAACAAATCGACATTGATATTGGTAGACGGTAGTACATTATGCAATACACAAGAGTAGTCGTTTTAACCTAGCAACAGTGAAATAGATTATTCAATGATCAGAACAAGGCAGTATTCGAAACTAGTTGTGTGCCTCAGTATTACATAGGTGGCCCTCACGCTCCACTTTCTCTGTTCCTTCGCTACATGGTGATGATGATAATAATAATAATTAGATGGTTCCGTTCCGTGAGCTTCAACCAGACAAAAATCAAAATTCAATACAGCAGAAAGTCGAGTTTATATAGCCCCGGACAAACGGGCCCTCACCGGCGCCTGACCCCCTCCCATTGCGGAGTTGAAATAACACGGGCTAACTTCTAGTTTCGAGAACCGCATTTAGAACTGCTTTAGAACCGCATTTGCACCCAGCCTAGACGCGGACCCCGGGTTCAGACCGTCATGTAATCGGAGTTTTAAAATATTGCTGTCCAAAATATATAACAATTTAGTTTTCATAAAATTACACAAATAGGCTACGAATGTTTCTTCACAAACCATCTTTCTCATTTTGCTTTCGGCCCTTTCCGTGATCGGCTGCCTTCGTGATGTAATAAATGACAAAGAAGTTGCCTGTTGGTGATAGCTACCGCGACTGTTGGCCGACATGTTATCCACCTACCGCCCGGCCACTGCCAGCCCACGTTGGATCCGCCGACCCACATCCTGCCGCTCTTCATGTGTAATGGGTTTGAATACAAGTAGTCATAGAACAATCTCGTGTTCACCTACCAACACGATTGGCACACTGATAATCTGCAATTTTAATCGGATGTTTGCTCTATGCCGTTGACATAGATAATTATGTGTGTGTGTGTGTGTGTGTGTGTGTGTGTGTGTGTGTGTGTGTGTGTGTGTGTGTGTGTGTGTGTGTGTGTGTGTGTGTGCGTGCGTGAGTGTGTGTCTAAATAAATACATAAAGCGTTAAATACTAAACCGGTATCGGTAATCATAACAAGCCATGCAAAAATATTGTTATAACGGACAAACAAATATTTCAGAAACTACTGCCACTACTGGTCTAACATCAATCATAATCACTGAGCACCTATATAGGGTGGCGGTGGACGCATATAACCCACACACACACATATATATATATATATATATATATGTATATATACATATATATATATACGTACATTTACACATACATACATACATACATACATACATACATACATACATACATACATACATACACACATACATACATACTTACTGGCATGGAAACATGCAAGCATGCAGGCACGCATGTACGAACGCACGCACACACACACGCACGCACACACACACACACACACACACACATTCACAAACACACTACACAAGCACACACACACGCACAAGTGTATTTGCTGACCTGAAGCAATTTTCCGCCTTTCGTTTTGCACTGCTCGCGTGCTTTGAACCAGTTGAAACCAGCGGTTGGAGCAGCGTGCGTTGTGAAACATTTTCCTCCAGCGGTGATGCATCCATTAATTTTTGCGTCTGTAGTATGACAAACATAGTCATGATTTGTTTTATAAACATCACACATTCACTTGAATTATTTTAAATAGTATGGGTTTCGCTGCTGAAAAAGTATTACTGACATACATATGGCATAGCATTATTTATTGATGTGAATACGTCAATATATTTACTAGAGCGCTGTTTTAATTGTACATATATTCAACTTACTGTATTCGCACATGTATCCTGTGCCTTTTGCCGTGGCGCACGGCATATCAGAATACATGAATGCAAGTCCGACTTTGCGTAGAACCGAGCACAAATTCAATGCGTATTTGTCGGAAGATACCAATGGTTTCCATTGCGACACACCGCTACCTGAACAATTATAACAAACCAAAGAATCAAAGTTGATCGTTCGAAACATAGTATCAAATTGTAGAAACAATTTCAAAATGTCGTTCGTTCGACTAATGCACATGATTAAGTATTTAAAGGGACAAAAGGAATGTTGTGGTTTTGTGCGCATAAAGTGTTAACACAAACTAACCATTTGCAGCTATAATAAAAATGTTCACGTCACTCGTTTATTTGAAAACCTTGTTGAACAAACGAGTGCTATATTTTATGGGAAGCACCAATGTTTTTTATAATTACCACATAAGCACAGTACACCACAGGCGTGAAAATTGTGATTATTGTTGCAAACGATTAACTTGTATTAACTCATTTAGTTGCACAACACCGAAACGTTCCCCCTTTCCCCATTAAAATGAACCGTCTTTCAATGACTTTTAAGGTAAGTTGTTGGGGTCAAGGGATAATCTCGAATTATTTATTTTAATGCGCAAGAGCACCAGGAACTATGAAAGGATGTGAATGATAATCATATGCAATTATTATAATTATTCATCGTTCTTTGCCAATATATGAAACTGTTATATTAAAGAGTTGTAAAGATAGCACTACGTCGCCTACCGTAAAACTTTATTCTATGAAGCCACATGTCAAACCTAAGTATGTTTCCAGCTTCTATGAGGGGTGTATATAGGCGCAACCCAAGCTTCCATGACGGGTGTATATAGGCGCAACCCATGTGATTAGGACGGTTATCCTTCAAACCGTTGATGACGTCAACATAACTGTCTGTTGGCAGAATGTTAGTTGACTTATGTCAGTTTTAATTGTACCCAAAGCAAGTGAGATATGACGTAGAACTTTAGGTCTTCAGCAACGTGGCCATCCAGAGATAAGAATACAAGTACGATAATCCCACCCATTAATTTTTATTCGTCTGATACCATTGGATATCACACTAGCAGCGCCAATTTGACGCAACGACGCCGAGATCACCTCCACATCACGCCTGTGTTGATCGCACTACACTGGTTGCCCGTTCGATAGCGTATAGCATACAACATTCTGGTGTTGACGTTCCGAGCGATGCACGACCTCGCGCTCGAATACATCGCTGATATGAATGTTGAATACATGCCAGGCCGCCAGCTTCGCTCCGCCGGAAGCCGTCTCCCGAGAGTACCACGCCACAATTTAGAACGATATGGTCGGCGTGGTTTTTAAGTGACGGCACCGCGCCTGTGGAATGATCTGCCGGACTGTCTGCGCCTGATAGATTCTCTTGAATCTTTTAAGTCACATTTGAAAACATATCTTTTTAAATCCGCATTTGTCGACTAGTTGCAGTATGTACTATATTAAATTGTTCTTAGTAATAATTATAGGTTTTTAAATATTAATTTATTATCTAGTTTTTTAAATTAATTATTGACTTATTATCCTATTTTATTATTAATTTATTATTGTACTTTACTATTAATTTATTATGGATAAGTTAGGCTTATACATTACGAGTTTTAGAAAACTTACATTTGTACATAATATTTTATGTATCTTATGTAATGTGTTTACCGTGTAAGCTCGAACAATTGTATATTAACATTTTAACAATGTTGTATTGTAAATTGCACCAACGAACGCAATTTTCACACGTACCGTGCGTTGCAACAACAACACAGACATGCTTCGAAGCTTAAACTATGTGCTACTACTTGATGAAACAATATGCCCTTCAAATAAAATTTCTATAAGAAGCCGTTGTGCCAAACGGGTAGACTTTCCAATTCACGCTTTTCATAATTTTCAGCAGGATGAAACCGTATTGTATAGTTATCGCGATTCTTGTAAAATATATCGCTTATTGCATCGTATGAAAAGTAGGCCTATTGCGGCTCACTGATGCGCCGATGAATCGTTAGAGTTCTAGTTAGTTTACGTAGCACTAACCACCAAGTAAACGGTACAGTCGCAGATTGGTTGGGCTCCCACAGAACCAGCTGTCGTCTGCTTGGCACCGTGTTTCGCAGTCACCACTCGCGTATTGTTCATAGAATTCAGCAAAGCAGTAGCAAACCATTTGTCCCTGTCAAACATACATGAATAGCAATTATCGTCGCACTAATGTACACCACGCGCACGCACACACACACACGCACACACGCACACACGCACACACGCACACACGCACACACGCACACACGCACACACGCACACACGCACACACGCACACACGCACACACGCACACACGCACACACGCACACACGCACACACGCACGCACGGAAGCACGCACACTTACACGCACGCGCGCACGCCCGCACGCACACACACACACAGACAGACAGACAGACAGACAGACACACACACACACACACACACACACACACACACACACACACACACACACACACACACACACACACACACACACACACACACACACACACACACACACACACAATACCAGCACTCTATACGGATATTGGAACAAGAACAATTTGCCCCAACAGATGACACTCACTTTGGAGTTGACGGTTACACCGGCATACTTTGTATTGGGATGCGAGACACGGCATTCAGCAATGCAAGTGTCTGGCGCTTTAGCGGTCGAATCCGTGAGGACCGAACCGGCGTAGGCGTTTTTTTTCGGGAAGCAGCCTAGATACCTGAAGTGCTTTCTCTCTAAAATAGAGATGAGATCGGTAGGGTTTCTGTGTGGGCTTCGCATTATGGCGCTTGTGAGTGTTTCTCGGCGCGAAAAAAGATATGACATTATATTGCACATAAATCTGCCCCCATTTTGTACACAAATATGTTGTTGGCACACGTTTGTATACTGAACATTCACCTAATTATTACAATGCATTTAATGCACAGCATAACTTGTTTTAGCTATTAAGACAACCTTACCTAGCTCAAGCCCCATGTGAAAAACCTTTTCAGTATTGTAATAGTATTGTATTGTATTTGTGGAACCATAATGTTCAGTGAGTATTGATAGTAAACCCTGGCTAGCATTTACATTCACATATAAACTGCAACAACCTAAAACTATTCACAATCATGGCATTATCATCTTTACATTGACCCCGACCCCATCTGGGAAATTCGTAAAAGATCGACGAACCACCCGAAAGGGCCATCTAGCACTTAACTTCATACTTTCAAAATTGATCGAGATATGCGGGATATACAGACATACATACAAACATCCAAACATAGACCTACCCTCTGTTTTATGATATAAATATAATAATACAAAAATGTGTCTTTCCACAGTAACATATAATTTGGGATCAAAAATAACTAAATGAAATGTGCAACTGATTCCATTAGAAATTAAATTATTTTGTAGGTGTCTATAGTTTTAATTAATATATGTAATATTCATTTGGAATCACTATGTATATAATTTGTCGATAGGTGTAACGAAACAGGCTAAATGTAACCGTGACCAAAAGTGGACAGGTTATAGATGTTGAGAGTAGATAAAGTTGAAGGTAGTGAACGGATACATGTAAAATATATTTCAAGATACTAATATTGTCATAATAATTTATTGTTATGCATCTAAAGACGGTTACACAAATCGTGGTTTCAAAATGTTGGGATACCGGTTTATAAACCCAAACCCTTTCAAACTAGAAACAAATCTAAAACATGTGCAGAATTGTGTTTACAAGCTTTGTACACTCATTATCGACGACTTTTATTAAGAGATTTAAGAGATATCATGAAAATAAAACTGGCCGACATTTTACGGAAACCACCTACCTTATAAAATAAAAACTATCCACACTTTATAATGTTTTGTTATTGACATTCTCTAACGATTTTACGAACTCAGCCTGATTATCCCAATATATTTTCATTATTACGTGGAAGAATTTATGGTGTAGACAAATAGGTGTATTATGGTGTAGACATATAACTGTGTTCTGATTTATCACTTCAAATTTAGTATTTTGCACTGGAAATTGGTTCCCTGTAAATCTTTAATTGAAACAATCATTGTAGTTTTCTGCAATTTGTAACCCATCTGTCATTATGTTATTATCATTGAGTCCAGTGGTCTTGGTTACTCAATAAAAGTAGGTTCTACTCAAACGACGTAAATGTTTTTTATAATAGTCCGGTCGGACTCTGACCTTGTCGTGAACTTTGTGATTATAGTTTAATTAATATTACATAACTCATTTGTAAAAAAACATGAAACGATTATTCGTGTAAGATATGGTGATTCAAAAACAAAATGGATAACCTTAAGATACATAGCTTCACATTCAACTGTGTAAATCGCAATGCAAGAATATTCTGATCAAATCGGACATATATATTATCCATGTACATTCAAAAGGTTGAATAGTAAGATAAATTTGTCGAAAGATCGATTTGGAAGGTTCGTTCCGATTAATACAAATAACACTCGGTGGTGATAATGTATGGTATACCTTTTTGGCAGATGACGGGCAACAGAGTTGTAATGCAGTTTTGATCTGTCCACTTGTACGTGCTTGTTTCTGTTGTATCCTGAACAATACTGAGGCATTCGCTTGATTTCTGATTCGGTTTTCCGCCCATCCAGTTTGAGTATAGAAGATCGTGTCCTAAATGAACCAGAATTAGTCAAAGCATCAGTAGATGGTTTCAGTTTCTGTACAACTAAATATAGGCATAACTGTATAATGTTGAAATTACACCAATGACCACTAAACATGCAACAACACCAGTTGCTTATAGTGTTCATTGGTGACACTTTTTAGTGAGTGGTACCAAATAATAATCAGAATACGACAGCTGTCTACCGACACTGACAAACCCCTCTGATCTATACCAGACAAAAAAACAATATTATCTTTTTACCATAATTATAACAGCGAGAGTCTTCAATGAACTAAAACATACGGCAGTCAACACTCAATATTATATTGTTATGCTAAATGTCTAGACGTCTCACTAAATGTAATATAAACTCATGGTTTTATATTTAATATACCATTCCAGTGAAGCTAAGGAGTCAAAACAGTACATTCTAAATATATACAATACAATACAACTATATTCATCCCTGTAAGGGCAATTTAATTTCACATAAGCCAGTCTGTATATATATATATATATATATACAGACTGGCTTATGTGAAATGAATGGAAGAAAACCTATACTAACAATGGTCAGTTTGTGTGTGCTGAACTCCAAGACGCCATACAAAAAGCCACACTCCAGCTTTTCTGTTTTGCAGAGGTGATGAAATGCTATGAATGTCATATATTTAGAATGGACTGTTTTGACTCCTTAGCTTCACTGGAATGGTATATTAAATATAAGAACATGAGTTTTGATTACATTTAGTGAGTATATATATGTATATATATGTATATATATATATATATTATATATGTACATATATACATATATATGTGTATATATATATATCTATATATATATGTGTGTGTGTGTGTGTGTGTGTGTGTGTGTGTGTGTGTGTGTGTGTGTGTGTGTGTGTGTGTGTGTGTGTGTGTGTGTGTGTGTGTGTGTGTGTGTGTGTGTGTGTGTGTGTGTGTGTGTATGTGTGTAATATAACATGAATTCAAGCAATATATGTTTTTATTCGCTTTAAGAATCCGTGCTGAGAGGGGTATATAGGTTATCCTTTAACAAGGTTATGCATGTTGAACTAGATTTCGTGCTTGGCCTGTGCGTTTGACAGCAGCTTGATCAGTTATGCTTTGTCCACAATCTTGGATGAAAGCAACACCTAGATATTTGGCGGGATTGCACCCTTTGCTGCTACTGTTATTCTGATTGTTTCCCCATTCGTGGTGGCGTGGTATATATATATATATATATATATATATATATGTATATATGAAATATCTATATGTATATTATATATATATATATATATTTTTGTGACAATGCATTCTCACAAAAAATCGTTACCGATGATGATGCATTGTTGAAAAGTATCGTTATGCCATTGACATTGCGATGTTTGATTAATTTGAAATCTACAATAATTCGCATAACGGTTATCTTGCACTGAGCATTAGATATGTATATGTATATATATATATATATATATATATATATATATATATATATATATATATATATATATACATATCTAATGCTCAGTGCAAGATAACCGTTATGCGAATTATTGTAGATTTCAAATTAATCAAACATCGCAATGTCAATGGCATAACGATACTTTTCAACAATGCATCATCATCGGTAACGATTTTTTGTGAGAATGCATTGTCTTTACCTTACATCTCTACGATTGTTGAACAACATCATATCCACCTACCGTCCTCCCACCGCCAGCGCACGTTGGAGCCACCGACCCACCATCCACCACCCTTGTTAGCCTTGTGGGGGTTTGTTTTCAAGTAGTCATAAAAAGCCTTCGTGTCGACCTACCAATATGATAGACACAGTTTAAATCTGCTATAATTCTAGACCACTCATTGCGTGTCACAAATATACACGTGTACGTGTTATGCACCCGTCTCATGTGCATTTGAAAAATACTTAGCATATTTTAATGTAGTGCAACTGTAATGATAGATACATCGACGCATGTTTGCGTCATGATTTATGGGATCAAGGTAGAAAGAGGCGAATAGACATCGGCGCCTCGGAGGGGATACACTTACAATACTCCAAAGTTAGCATAATATTACTAATATGTAAATTTGTCATTTCTACTTTCGGACGTTTCTGACGGTCTATCGGTCTTTCCTATACTCCGTTTCTCCGTCCTCTCCGTCTTCTCTGTCTCACCGTCTCTCATTCTCTCCGTCCTTTCTGTCTCTAAATCTCTTCGTCTCTCCGTCTTTCCGTCCTCTTCGTTTCTTGCCACTCTGTCTCCCCGTCTCCCCGTCTCTCCATCTCTCCGTCTCTCCGTCTCTCCGTCTCTCCGTCTCTCCGTCTCTCCGTCTCTCCGTCTCTCCGTCTCTCCGTCTCTCCGTCTCTCCGCCTCTACGTCTCTCCGTCTTTCCGTCACTCCGTCACTCCTTCTCTCCGTCTCTCCGTCTCTCCGTCTCTCCGTTTCTACGTCTCTCCGTCTCTCCGTCTCTCCGTTTTCTCCATCTCTCCGTCTGTCCGTCCTCTTCGTCTGTCATCACTCCGTCTCGCCATCTCTGTGTCTCTCCATTTCTTTGTCCTCTCCATTTCTGAGAGACGTAGAGACGGAGAGGATACAGAGATGGTGCACGCACGCACGCACGCACGCAAACTCTCTCTCTCTCTCTCTCTCTCTCTCTCTCTCTCTCTCTCTCTCTCTCTCTCTCTCTCTCTCTCTCTCTCTCTCTCTCTCTCTCTCTCTCTCTCTCTCTCTCTCTCTCACACACACACACACACACACACACACACACACACACACACACACACACACACACACACACACACACACACACACACACACACACACACACACACACACACACACACACACACACACACACACACACACACACACACACACACACACACACACACACACACACACACACACACACACACACACACACACACACACACACACACACACACACAAGGAAACACACCAAACACACTCACACTCACACACACACGCACACGCACACGCACACGCACACGCACACGCACACGCACACGCACACGCACACGCACACGCACACGCACACGCACACGCACACGCACACGCACACGCACACGCACACGCACACGCACACACACACGTATACAAACATGCATACATTCACACGTACATATGTACATACGTGCATACGTACATACGTACATACGTACTTACAACCATACGTACTTACATACATGCAAATGCGCAAACTACCTCCAACCGTTCTTAACTGTATCACGTATTTACTCACCTGTAGCAAGCGTCCTCCAATATCGTGACAGCGCTGGCGTGCTTTGTACCAAGTGATACCACCAGTTGGAGCGAGAAACACGCTGTAGCATTTCCCTGCTGCGACGGTACATCCTTGTTTTTGGGGACCTGTGATAAATAAAACTGAATGTCTAAGTATACGTTAAATATCCAATGAAACATCACATTTTAACACGAATTTTTTCCAATGCGAATTGTTTTACTGAATATCCGTACAAATAAAATAATACGTAAGAAAAGTAAAGGCAAGTCCTTACGTAGCGCTTTATATTTTACACATGTCTGCTCAATCGAACACCATTGCGATTTCTCTGGGAAGTATTCATCAACGCTTCACGTTTTGGGTAGTAAGATTATTCCTGTACAAATCACTACCACTGCAAGGTACTCATTCATATAACTGAGTGAACTTACGCAATGTAGAGTGAAAGAACTTGCCAAATGTTAAAAACCGCAGCATGAGGATTTCAACCCGGGTTCGCTCTATAGTTCGACTGTGTTGTAAATATTTGTAGAGATAGTTTGACTGGGTTGTTGAAATTTATGAAATACAAGAGTACCGCGTGGACCTCACGGTGAATATTTTCATTTAATATATGAAGTTATATGAGTGGGTGTACTTATACAATAATTCGATTTACCGTATTCGCACATGTATCCGATCGTAGGGTCAGATGTAGCACACCCTGCGTTAGTCAATGTCGCTACAGCTGTGGTTTTGCGTAGCAAGGAGCACATATTCAAGCCGAACGTATCTTCAGGTACATCAGGTTTCCAGTCATCCATGTCGACACCTGAACATACAATGTCACTCGATAAAATCGATCGTTTAAAACACGCTATTAAATTCTACAGACAATTTCAAAATTAACGATTTCGAATAAAGTACAATGCATAGAACTATGTAGCAGATGGTTCATGCGCTGGAAAGCGTTACACGGAATTGCTGCGACAAAGGACTCAGACTTTGCATCCCCACAAATGTGGCAAGATCTTCCTTCGCAGTGAGCCTGACTTCACTATAGATCCACGTTGTCCACACTCATCCGGCTGTGGGAACTAGTATGGAAGAAAGTATAATCCTGACGGAGTAACTTCAGAATAAATTTCACTGGTTACCCAGATTCATATTCATGTTCTCTACTAATATAAAGATAAACATGATAGGTATTCTGCTCCGTAGATCCATTATTTTATTCCATAGTTATATGTGCGGGTTAGGGAGAATACATCATTCACACATACACACTCACGCACACATACACCACACACCACACACACACACACCACACACCACACACCACACACCACACACACACACCACACCACACACACACACCACACACACACACACACACACACACCCACACACACACACACACACCACACACCACACACACCATCCCCTCCACAAACATTAGTAATTATATAACAAATTTAAATGTAAGCCGCTACAACGAACAAGGTACTATGTCGCACAGGCCTACACACGAGCCAAAAATAGTTGTCTAGGTCATGTCCCATAAATGTTGGTATATTGGTGGAAATGCATACCTTATAATTTACCTTCCAATGTGAAGTTTAGTTATAACTAATCCAAAACTAACCAATGCCATGCACATATGAAACCACAATCGAAAAATATTTAAGCGCATGATGTGTGAAATAGAAAAAAGGTACAAACCACCATTTCACAACTTTGCAACTTAATAGCCACTTTACTGTGGCAGGGCATATGTACAGCAATGCAGAGAATAACGACAATCAATTGCCGCTGTTTCTGTTGCACTAACCTTCCGTCCTGTAAACTTGAAGACGGTCTGTAGCTCCGCAATACTCGTTGACGTTCTCTGTACATGGGCGTGGTTGCAGCCATCTCGAACAGTGTCTTCAAAGAAGTCGAGAAGAAGCAGAAG